>OX419346.1:7492383-7527383 GCA_948470475.1 Galaxea fascicularis
AAATATAACCGTGCAAAGTACTTTGTGGAGAAAGCAACCTCTGTATACTCTGATAACCCGTACTCAGGTCAGAAGTAAATCTTTTTTCTAGTTTAAATTTATCGATTGGTACAAGGTTTTTGTGTTCCGCTTCATCGAAAGTAAGATATTCTAACAGTCATGCAAAAAAATAAATAAATAAAAACTTGCAAAAATATCGCCACAAAAGTTTTCTTTTCATCCTCGTAAAGATAGAGTTGAACTATGTGGCTTTAAAAGTAAAACGGGAAGTTTTCAAGAAATTTTCTGCTTTCTATTGCGATAATTTATGCAGGAATAAAAAATGGGAAGTGTTGAGACGGCTGGAGTGTTTTTAAAAGCGGTCCACCGCATTTCGGGAGGAAAAAAGTTTCCTCTCAATCTTTGCCTGTTTATCTATCTTGGGTCATACGTAAATGCAACGACTTTAGTTTTTGAAAATACCTTAAAACATGTCTTTTAGAGCCAACAACAGTTACAGCCGCTAAAGCCCCAAGTTTGAATGTGCCCAGAGTTGAAAATTGCTGAACTTCACAAGCTCGCTACTCGAGGAGCGCAAAATTAAACAAAAAATCATTTTAATTCTCAGGTTCTGTGGTCTTTCAGAGGTTTGAAACGAGTGTTAATTTTAACATGTTTGTACAAAGACAGGCTCCTAAAAATTAGCGCACTAACACCTGTTTGATCGATGTTTGGGTATTGGTTCTTCACAAACGCTCTTACCCCTATTACGGTTGCTGCCGAACTCGGGTTGGTAGTAATTTTTTCTCTGTTTTTAATTTTAAACGATTGGCAGCAGATTTTTATGTGAATCGAACAGTGCAAGGCAACGAAATTATGATCATCTGGGAGTTGCGCAGTTAAATATCGACAAGAGTGTTGCCTCAAAGATTTGTTTTAATCCTTCTACAGACAGAACTACAGCTGTGTCTATTAAAAAAAAAAAGGAAACACGTTTTCTTCCAATTTTTTGACGTTAATTACCATTACCATTTTTGGTACTTTACGGCAGTTATTTAGTATTCAGTGATCTTGAAAGGCCTATTTTTAATAAGCTACCTCCTGAAATCAAATTATATTATCATCGTGACAGTGACAAACAACGAATTATTGATAGCTTTTGCAGCACATAAACTGAACATCCTGTTATTCAAATTGTATGACGAACACTCATTCACAAGACGACAGAGATGTAAAGTTAACATTGTCAGAACAGAAACACCCACTTGGCACTGTTGCAACATAAAATGAGGCCCGTTTTCAAAGTCTTTCTCGTTGTGATGTTTTCTCAACAAGCATCAGCTGGAAAATCATGTAAAGATCACCACTCAGACCCTGGTTTTGCCCTTGTTGATCACGTATATAAATCATTCACTGCCGATCGTTTGGTTACCTGCTACATGGCTTGTACCACCGAACCAGATTGTCAGAGCCTGAACTACGATCTTGCAGATAAGACCTGCGAGTTTAACAACGACACCAAATATAACCGTGCAAAGTACTTTGTGGAGAAAGCAACCTCTGTATACTCTGATAACCCGTACTCAGGTCAGAAGTAAATCTTTCTTTTTAATCAAAATTTATCGTTTGGCAAAAGAATTCTGTGTTGCGCGTCGTCGATGGTAGGATATTCTGACAGTTACGCAATAAAAATTAATGCACGAATGAAAAATGGGAAGTGTTATTTAATGCAAGTTGCTCTAAGAAAGAAGGGTTGGACTAAAAATATACTGTCGAACGTTTTTAAGCAGGTTCTTTTGATAATCTTAGTACCAATTGATATAAAGGAACAACATGCTGATATTCTAAAGGAAAAAAAAATATATTATTTTATTACTTTTTTGATTTTTGAAGTCCATTTGGAGTTAAATTTAGAAAGCTTAAGAAACGACGACAACGACAGTGACAAAACGCCGCAAAACAATGGACTTAATGCGCAAAAACAATACTCTTTACATGCGTTTTATAGTTCTGTATATTTGATTGGCGTCCTGTGCAAAACAATAACGTAAAATGCCTAAATTTTACGTTTTCTAGACTAAGAACGAGAGCACATGACAGCAAGTCTTTCTTTCGTTTTATGCAATGAAAAGTTGGGAAGAGCGTTGTCTCAAGACTGCTTTCATCCTCCTACAGATAGAACTGAACTACGTCGCCTTAAAATTAAGCGGAAAGTTTGGTCAATAAATCGTTTGCTTTCTTTTGACGACACTTAATGCAGGAAGAAAATTAGTGCAAGCTACTCTAAGAACGAAGGGTTGGAATAAAAGTACAAAGGATTGTCAGCCTCGCACAGTTGGCTGAGCGAATACGTTCAGTGCACCACGCCAGCGACGCTAACATCTTGCTACGCTCTCGTGACTATATAAGCTCGGAGTATAAAAATAACGCTAAATATATATAAAATAACGCCAATATAACACTAATAGATATAAACTAATGCTAAATATTATCGGACAAAGTAGTTTGAAGAGAAAGTAACTTGTTATTCGGGCTGGGCTCGTGTTCAAGCCAAAACTGTAGCGGCTACCTTTTTGCAAATTCGCTCAGATATCAAGGGCCGAACGCCTGAAATACAGTCAAAAACCAGCTCATGACACTTGATCTACTCAGCCTGGTTCCCAGAATGCCATTCTGGAGAGAAACGCGCAGATAATTATTTCAAGCATATCGGTCGAATTGCACAGAATTCTTTCATATTCAACTTAAAACGATAGGAAACATTCAAATGAAGAGTTCTAAGTGCGAAAAGCAGAGAAATTGCCTTTAGATGATCAAATCTTTAGACATGAAACTGTGCTCTTGGTCATAACCATGACATAAATTACCTTAGAATACTAGTGACTTGCTTAAAGTGCAGACATTGTGAAAATCGTGGACTTATGTTAGGCTTGAAAGCCGTCTTCTAAGGTCTGTAACATTTGTGCGCGAAAAGAGTTGTGATTTGAACAAGTTTGGCTGTGAAATCAGTCCCATATTTGCTAATCCTGTGAAATATATACCTGCCCTTATGAAAACCAGGTCGACGAAATTCCGAGGCTTTTAGAACTTCCTTTGCTATTACCTCCGTTGTTCAACAAGGACACTTAACTTTTGGCTTATTACCAGATTACAGTGTCCACGAAACGAAAAAAAAAAAGAACATCGCTATTTGCTATATCACTAGACATGAAATCGACGTAACCTCTGACCTGAACTATCGTGTGGGCAGTAGTGTTAGTTTTGCCCAAATCTTGCTTTGAAACGTTTTGCCTTGCCCAGAGCAAAGTTGCCGTCGGAAAGAGGCATCGATTTGGGCAAAACTGACACTACTGCCCACACGATAGTTCAGGTCAGAGGTTACGTCGATTTCATGTCTAATTATATAGCAAATAGCCATGTTCTCTTTTTGTTTTCCTTTTGTCGACACTGTAATCTGGTAATAAGCAAAAAGTTAAGTGTCCTTGTTGAACAACGGAGGTAATAGCAAAGAAAGTTCTAAAAAGCCTCGAATTCTCGTCGACCAGGTTTTCATAAGGCATATATATATATATATATATATATATATATATATATATATATAGCTTGAATGAGAAATGCTCCGTCGCCAACGAAAAATGCCACTTGCGAGTAGGATCCAACGAAGGATACACGATGCCTTGACTTCACAGAGTAATAAATAAGTTGAATGAAAAATGAAGTCAAAAGCAAACCACTGACAGGTCCATATTTAATGTGGGGAACAAACGTTTCGCCCTTCGGGCTTCTTCAGTGTTCACAGTGCAGTCTAAGAAATACTTGGCTAATGAATGAATGAATGAATGAAGAAAGTAACAACAGCGAACTACTAACTGATCCTTTTTGAATGAAAAAAACATTTATGCCGTGAGTGGGAATCGAACCCGCGTCCCCCTCGTTACTAGTCGGGTGTGCTAACCACTGCACCATCACGACAACCCTGCTGGCAACAGAGCGATCAGTGAAATTACTGGTCAGCCGCGGGGTTCCCCGGCGTTTAGACATTCAGGAACAGGACATACATCGGATCATCCGAGGATGATTCACAGGCTACCAGCAAATTATATATATATTTTATGAATGAAGAAGCTGGAAATCCAACGATGCAGTCACAAGTTAGTAGGATCCAAAGGATACACAACGCCTTGCTACTCAAATATTATGAAGTAGATGAATGAAGAAAGTAACAACAGCGAACTACTAACTGATCCTTTTTGAATGAAAAAACATTTATGCCGTGAGTGGGAATCGAGTGGGGATATTCATTCATAAAAAATATATATATATATTTTGCTGGTAGCCTGTGAATCATCCTCGGATGATCCGATGTATGTCCTGTTCCTGAATGTCTAAACGCCGGGGAACCCCGCGGCTGACCAGTAACTTCACTGATCGCTCTGTTGCCAGCAGGGTTGTCGTGATGGTGCAGTGGTTAGCACACCCGACTAGTAACCAGGGGGACGCGGGTTCGATTCCCACTCACGGCATAAATGTTTTTTCATTCAAAAAGGATCAGTTAGTAGTTCGCTGTTGTTACTTTCTTCATTCATCTACTTCATAATATTTGAGTAGCAAGGCGTTGTGTATCCTTTGGATCCTACTAACTTGTGACTGCATCGTTGGATTTCCAGCTTCTTCATTCATAAATATATATATATATTCTTTTTTTGACCTTTTGTCGATAAGCAATTTTTTTTTATATTTTACACCGCGTCGAAAATGGGATCAAAAGGAAAAGTGTTCCTTAAATAGTATCCTTTTTGGCTCTCTCTACCGATCGAGTCAAACTAAGTCACTTTCAGTAGAGTGTCTTCACAATAGTTTAGCTGCCTTTAGAGGATAAATAATCAGTGCAAGCATGAAAAGAATAGGAATTAAAGTGACTAATGCAGCGATTCTGTGCTCCAAGGAGTGGGGTTAGAATAAATAATATATGTGAACGTTTTAAAAAGATTGCTTAAGGATAATTTTACAATTGATATATAGTGACAACATGCTGACACTCTGATCAAAGTTTTAGAGATAGGGTAATAATCGAATTGCCAGTTGAGATCGCGTTTTTACAAGGTTTGGACTCTGCTTTTAAAGTGGTAAATATCGAGTTCAAGTCACTGGGAAGACCGAGGAAACACCTCCCTTTTCACGAAGTTAAATTTATGAAAAAGATTTTTAACCTATCGACCGTTGACACACACAAATTTGCATCGAAGACATCTATCATGGCGTTTCAGTTTACAACAGCTTATGATAAAAAGAGTTGATAAGCAACGGAATAACATATCGACTTATAACACAGTATTTATAAACAATATTCTCTATTTGGCGCGAAAATATGCTGCGATGTTTTTCCGTGGACATTATCTATTCCGAGAAGCGAAAAGTTTTCCAAGAGCGAAGCTGGGATCTTCGAAGAATTGATAATGTCCAAGGAAAAATATCTGTGCATATTTTAAAAGCCAAATGAAGGCTATTTGGGGGGGGGGGGGAGAATATAACTGGATATTTGGGGAATATCACTGGATATCCCCCGGTTCAAGCTGGGCTATATTCAGTCATGTGCTGTGTTTAGTAGAGTAGTAGAAATAAAGCTTGAAAAAAGTCAGGCTTGTGCAGGAGTCTAACCCATGACTTTTGTGATACCGTACAGTGTTCTGCCATCTCATCCAACAAGCCAACTGAGAGCTGGTTATTTTGTGAGTTCGTAATGAGCCAGAAATAGATGAATAAATGACAGTGAATGTATGAAAATGAATGACAATTCAGAGCTAACAATAAAATTTTATTGTTTCTACACAGAACTCCCTTGGCTTAAGCTGAACACCGTTCCAGTGTGTTTTGGCGCCAGAAATGACACGTTCGGCAAGTTTGTGGTTGAACTCGGTGGCTCTGTAAAATCTATCAAGCTGGTCCACGTTGTTGGTTTTTTGAAATGCATCAATGAAGCTACCCCTACTAACTGGGGTTGTTTTGACCATATTGGCACAGTTTTAACCCAATCAGATGATGTCATTCTTCTCCCGGAGAGTAAGAAAAAGTGGTACAAGCTCCCAGGGTACACTCCAACCTCCGAAGAGATTGTGTTCACAGATTTGAAAAATCCTCTGATTCTGTCCTCTGGCCAGGAGTTGCGAATCTGGTATGCCGAAGATTTGTCTGGTATCGGGGAAGAAAATAATAGCGGAACGACATGTGTGGATGTGTATGCCAAGTACAAATAAAACGTCATTCTCCTTTGTTAACTGTTCCATTTTTAAGGAGCATTGTCCGACCTAGCAACTGTGTTGCTGGGATTAGGTGTTTCACTACAACCCTGATATCCGTTGATTGTAGATAGTAGGTAACCAAAGCTCCGTGCACGAAATCATATAGCTACACAGGAACGGCAAGGAATGTACCACCAAGGGATCTACTAATTTTACTATGTGCAAGATTGTTTAGGGTAGTATATTCAAGTCAAATTTAAAACGCAAGTTTTTCTTTCCTATCTTGTTGTGAAATCTTTTAGTCATTGCAAATAGCTTTCATTTCAGTAAAAAGTGCTCCCGATCCGTGCTCTTGAAACGTACTCATGAAACGTGCTTAACGATAGTGATGGTTAGAATGCGCGAACGAGTAAACGCCCTAAGCGTATGTACGTACACCAGTGTTATAAAAGCGACTCGTAGGAAATAAAACATTATTTATTACCTTGCAAGTACCGTGCTACGATCATTAGGTCCCCTAGCCCCCACTCAGTCAGGTACCGTTTTGGTGCAAGTCGTCAACCAAAGCAAGTTCTCTTTCGCATAATGCTTCGCCCTGCGGGATTCAGATTGCATTCTTTCACGGCTAGTCACCAGGTCATCACGGTTTAAAGATCTTTGTCATGCAAATCAGATCCGTATATAAAGGCACCATGTGGTCTTCACAAGTCGTCTTTTTTTCGCGTGCAAGCCAGGTCATCATGCCTTTACCAGCTTCCGCAGGAAAGGATCTTCCTTTGTCAGAGAGGAATGACGATTTATGTATTCTTTCTGTCCGGGATGTGACTAACGGACATGAAATAGAGCAAACTCCGGTTGCGACCGGGTTTCAGACTTATGCGTTTGAGTCTAAACTCGACTCTTTGACCGACTCCATGTTAAAGATGTCGGATTCATTAGCGCGTCTTTCTCGACCGCATGGGGGTCTCTTAAATTCCGAGGAAGAAGATGCTCTCCTTGAGGAAGGTGGACAGAGTGAATTTGACCCCACCGAACGTATCCTTTCGGAAGAAGCTCCAATTGACCTCGAACTGGGCGACCTTCCTTACGAAGACATGTTTAAAGACACGGAGGACTGTGGACCGAAGGTCAATGAAGGTGTCGCCAAGCGCGTAAATTGTGCCTGTACCAAGAGGCCTGCCAAAGAGCAGTTTTCTTCAATTCAGAAGAAGTACCTCCGTCCAGAGAATTGCGAGTTTCTCAAAGCTCCTCGGGTGAATCCCGAGTTATGGGACGACTTGCAAAGCCGTGAGTGTTCTTTTCAATCGTTCCAGAAGAATTTGATCAAAGGTGTCACGCCGGTGGTGCAGTTAGCAAGTAAAGTAGTCGACGCCAAGAAACGTAAGGAAGACTCCATTTTCCTAAATGATGTTTACGATCGAACTGTCGATGCTCTTACCTTGCTGGGCAATTCTGTTTACGAATTCTCTATGAAGCGAAGGGAAATGTTGAAGTCTGAAGTTGCTCCGGCATACAAATCGTTGTGTCACGAGTCACAGCCAATTACCATGATGTTGTTTGGCGATGAGTTGCCTCAGAGTATTCGCAACATCTCGCAAGTTAAGCGAATGGCGGCTAAAAGTATAGGCCATGAACGGCGTAAAGCGAGCTCTTCGTCGTCTGCCTACACTAATTTCAAGAAACCTCGTATAAATTCGAGTAATTATCGCCGATTTGGTAATTATGGCAGAAGTAATTTAAACTTCAAGCGCCATTACGAGTACCGTAAGCTTCCTTTTCAAAGAAGCCAGTCGCCAACACGTCAGCCTCCGAAGAGTTCCAGTACAACGTAGAAACAACAATGAATTTACAAGTTCCAAACGCCTATCCTCAGGTAGGTGGCCGTTTGGCACAATTTTATAGTTCTTGGAGTAATTTTACTTCTGATAGTTGGGTTCTACAAGCCCTGAGTGGCTATAAAATTGAAGTTATTTGTGAACCCTTTCAGGTTATGAAACCTCGTGGGATTGTTTTCTGACGATGATAAGAAAATAATTGAACTTGAAGTTCAGAAGATGTTACAAAAAGGTGCTATTAGACACGCCTCGTTTAACTCCAAACAATTCATTTCTAATTTATTTATTATTCCAAAGAAGAGTGGCGATCTAAGGCCTGTTATCAATTTGAAACCTCTTAACGAGTTTGTGCAATATCATCATTTTAAGATGGAGGGGTTAAACACTCTATTGGACCTTTTATCGGGTTCCGAGTCCTTTACTACAATTGATCTCAAAGATGCCTACTTTACGATTCCGATACATCTGGATCATTACAAGTATTTGAGATTCGAGTGGAACTCGACTCTTTTTGAATTCATTTGTTTGCCCTTTGGGCTTTCCTCGGCCCCTAGAGTTTTCACTAAAGTGATGAAGCCCTTTGTTGGATCAATTCGTAACAAGGGAATAAGACTGGTCATTTATCTCGACGATATGGCTATTATCAGCTCCTCTCGCGAACTTTCTTCCGAAGAGGCTGCTATTGTTGTTCAAACCCTAGAATCCTTGGGATTTATTATCAACAAAGAAAAATCTGTTCTTATTCCCTCGCAGAACATGGTATTTTGGGGTTATGTAATTGACTCAGTAGAAAGGACCGTTTCTCTTCCAGAGGAAAAGTTGAATAAGTTAAAAGAGCAAACATTGCTCTTGTGGGAGAAACCCAAATGTTCTATTCGTGAGCTAGCACATGTTATTGGATTGATTGTTTCCTCTTTTCCCGCCATTAAGCCAGCAAGGCTTTTTTACCGTGATCTTGAAGTCTGTTAATTACAAGCTTTGAGTAGCAGTGATGGAGACTATAATTCAACTGTTTATTTGTTCCAGCTTGCCAAAGATAGCTTACAGTGGTTTGTTTTAAACAGCCATTTATACAATGGAACTAGGATAACAAAACCATCAACAGTGATGACTATGACTACAGATGCATCCCATTCAGGATGGGGCGTGGTCTGTGATGGAGTTACAAGTAGTGGTCTGTGGTCCTCAGAGGAGCAGGCTATGCACATTAATTGGCTTGAACTTTCTGTAGTTCTTTTTGATGTGAAATGTTTTGTTCATTCACTTAACTGCCTTATCAAAATCTTTTGTTACAATAGCACTACTGTAGCATACATCAATAATTGGGGAGGAATGGTTCCTAGCCTCCATGCAGTCTCTGAATCTATTTGGGAATGGTGCTTTGCACATCACTGTTTGTTAGAGGCATATCATATTCCAGGAAGTTCAAATATACAGGCTGATTTGCTTTTTCGGAAATATAATCAAAATCTTGAGAGGAAACTCCACCCAACTGTGTTTAAGTGGGTTTCACAATCATTGCTTGTCCCTATTATAGATTTGTTCGCATCTCGCGTCAAATGAGTGTTTGTTTCCTGGTTCCCAGATCCAGGAGCCTGGGCCGTAGATGCCTTTTCTTTTCACTGGAGGGAATTCAAACCTTATATTTTCCCTCCTTCCAGTTTGTTAGGCAGAATCCTAACAAAGCTCAAGGTGGACAAAGTTTCAGATGCTCTAATCATAGCACCTTGGCGGCCAACAGCACACTGGTGTCCACAGCTTCTCCAATTGTTGGTCCAGCGGCCTATCCTTCTGCCTCAGTGGGACAAGCTCCTAACTTTGCTTCAGGAGGATATTGTTCACCCCCTCAAAGATATAATGCACCTAGCCGCGTGGCATGTATCCGGGATAACCTTGAGGTCCGGAATTTCTCCAAGGGCAGCCAGCTATGTGCTCAAGTCGTGGCGCCCAGGAACAGAAAAGCAATATTCCGCGGCTTGGAAATGTTTTTGTTGCTGGTGTGATAGGAAACACGGAAATCCTCTTCAAGCGGATCTAATGACAGTTTGTGATTTTCTCACAGAACAATTTGAGGACTTAAGTAAGTCGTATAGTACAATTAATTCTTACAGATCTGCTTTGTCCTCTATGTTATTACCCATAGATGGCTATTCCGTGGGTGAACATCCTATTATTGCTCGCTTACTTAAGGGGTTGTTTCATGTCTGTCCCCCTGAGCCAAGGTATAGTTTTACCTGGGATGTTAATGTTTTGTTAACTTTCTTAGAGTCATGGTTTCCTCTTTCTGCTTTAGATCTTAAGCAGTTAACACTTAAAACAGCTGCTTTAGTGGCTTTAGTTTTGGCTCAGAGAAGCCAAACGTTGTCAGCATTAAGCACAGAATTTATTAATTCAACTGCCACTGGTACCCAGTTTGTAGTTAATAGCCTCCTGAAATCATCCAGACCTGGAAAGTCTTCTTTGGTAATTTCATTGCCAACTTTTCCCGAGAATGAAAAGCTTTGTGCTCATTCAACTTTGTTACATTGTATAGCTAGGACTGCGAGTACAAGACAGTCACTTAATTCTTCACAAGTTTTTTGTTTCATATGGTAAGCCATACAAAGTTATTTCATCTGCTACTCTCTCAAGATGGCTTAAAGCTGTATTGTCTTTAGCCGGAATTGATACTAGTATATTTAAGAGTCACAGCTTTAGAGGAGCTTCGACCTCAAAGGCAGTCAGTTTGGGAGTACCCCTAGATGTTGTTTTGAACGCAGCTGACTGGAAAAATGTAGGCACTTTTGCGAAGTTCTATCAAAAAGAAACATCAACTGTTGGCGAGTTTGCTCAGGCTGTCCTTACATTGTAGTGTTTAAGCCTGATGTTGTGCCTCTGTTACATGAATAAAGTCCTCATTGTGAAGGATCCATTGCCTGGTGTTTTTTCTTGCGCTCGGGAGTCTGCTTTGAATTATGCAATCTGAATCCCGCAGGGCGAAGCATTATGCGAAAGAGAATATAAAATTAGCCAAAGGTTACTTACCTGTAGGATAATTGTGATTCTCTGAGTATAATGCGTAGCACCAGGGATTCAGATCCCTCCCATTTATTTACAGCCCTCCCTTTGGGAGTACCCCTCGCGCATCGTTGGTTTCAGGTATTGCCCGCTGAAAAAGACGACTTGTGAAGACCACATGGTGCCTTTATATACGGATCTGATTTGCATGACAAAGATCTTTAAACCGTGATGACCTGGTGACTAGCCGTGAAAGAATGCAATCTGAATCCCTGGTGCTACGCATTATACTCAGAGAATCACAATTATCCTACAGGTAAGTAACCTTTGGCTAATTTTATATTTTAAGGTCGGCACTCACGATGGGACTAGTCTTTGCGACTAGTCGACCCTGCAACAAGTCGCGGGGACTAGTCCCATCGTGTGCAGTAGCCATTCAAACTGGTTTGAATTTGTGGATTAAGTCCATGCGACTAGTCCCTGAAAACCCTGTGTGTGAACTGTTTAAAATAGATCGGCATGATAAGCTCCCATACTCCGTTTAAAATGGCAGCAGCTCACGCAGAGGGAGGTGTTGATTCTTGGGAGATCTTGATTGAAAATTCGCCTTTTGTTTTGCTTCCGTATTGGTTATATCCAAATCGGTAAGGAAACGTTATTTTCTGTTTATAACGGACTGAATCGGAAAAAATTCAAGCATTGAATTCAATAATTTAGCGAAACAATCTGCAGTTTGTATCGCACTGATTTATTTCAATGCTACATTGTTAATTAATCATTTCAGTTTCACTTTGGAGAAGCCAGACAGTGAGCTAATACCCTTTTGCACTACTTTTTGGGGCTGTGTTCCTGTGCAATTAGTCCCCGCATTGGCACACACGATGGGACTAGTCCCTGATATCAGTGCCTTCGTCTGAACTTTTCAAGGGTCTTGTTCCAGGGACTAGTCCCATCGTGTGTGGCGTTCTTTATGTTTGTTCTCAATAATTGCTTTAGCTTAGCTACCAAACACTGGTGCCCAAAAGAATCGTTAGTTTTTAAAAGTGCTTTGTGTTGACATCAAGATCTATACTTGTCACGATGTTAGTTTTGGCCGAACGATTTACCCGTTTTACAATTAGTTTCTTCCAAGTTATGTGCTCATACTATTTGACTCAATTCGATTTACTTGCTCTATTGTCGTTGTATTCATCAGTCTTTTCTTTGATTTTACTATGTCATTGTGAGTTATGTTAGTAATCCTAAATTCCAATGTTTTCAAGTTTCAATTATCACGTTTAAATATCATTGTTGCCAAAAGGTTATTGTCTAAGTTGGACTGTATTTTAACTACTTTTTAGTTCGAATAACTCCAACTCCCACCACTACTCCTATTTCTACTACTTTTACCACCGTTATGTTATCGTTACTTTTACTTCGTTCTACCGTCACCAAATCTGGCAATTATCGCCACTTGAAACCTTGTACAACTATCAACTTGAACTGTGATTAAATGGTTTTGATCATTCTATCCGAGTAGAGTTCGAATTGTCTGCTGCCTCGCGCTTCACGCGACCTCTGTGATTGTTGAAGGTCGCCGAGCACTGCGCAACTCGAGTATCTCAGCAATTACAATATATATTGTACTGCCTTGGTTGAACTTAGTTTTCTGGAAAGTAGTTTGAAATAACTCGTGGCACATTGTGGTGGTGGCCGAACAAACAATGTTCATAATCGAATAAAGCTAACTACCAATGAAACTGGGGGAAAGCAGGGAGAAAGAAAAATACTGACTATCTTTCAGTGCGGAGTTCCTCCAAAGCGATCAGACATCTCATCTCCTATTATTGTGCTTGTTCAATACTGTAGTGGGTTAGTGGAAGCTGATATGATTACGATCACCTGACCGGAAGTCAGGACAGCTTCAATATTAATTGGTGCCTTAAACTGATCATTCTGCCTTAGCTGTAGCGTGGGGCCTAAGTCCTAGTTGTGAGCTGGACATGCGCAGTAATCGGTGTGTTGAGAACGTGTTGTGATTCGAATGGTGTGTTGAGTTTACGAGTAAAAGAGATCCCTTTGTAGCTCGTCACATAGCCACAATCGAATTTTAATGAACTAGTATTTTTATTTATTACACCCATTTTTGAAATCACTCGTCATTCATGAAATCTGATTGGCTCCCCAACAGTGCAATTTATTTCCAAATTGCACAATTTTTGCTCTAAATCACACCCTTTTTTTAAGCCCATCAAAATTCAAAACTGGTTTTCCTGAAGTGAAGATTAAATAAATATCAATATTGACAAAAACCTGTGTGATTTCAAAATGGGTGTAATAAAGTGGTAATTGAATGTCGTGTCGTGTAATTTTGGTCTAAAATCATAGTTGTGATTTCAAATCGAACTTGCCCTGCGCGCATGTTCGATTTTGAAATCACGCGTATGATTTCAGACCAAATTGCACTCCACTCAGTTCAATTACCATTATTAATTTTTGTTTTAAACAGTATCACTCAAAACTGTCCCGATAAACTTCAAAGTCGTCTCCACATTAATAACATCAATGGAGGCCATGATAACAAGTTTTACAGAAACGTACATGGTCCTCAGTCAAAAGAGCAAAAAAAATGAGAGCAATAGTGTTAACTGTGGAAAGTATGATATCAGCTAATCACTTAATGATATCTGGTACACCGCGCTAAAAGGTGGAAAAATAGAAACAACTTAGAATGTCTTCTGATGTCATACTACTTGTCAGAAGAAGGCAACGAAGTATTTTTTCGAAAATTACAAGATCTAGTATGGGTCCGCTGCCATGTTTGTGTGCAATGGCCGGCGTGTTAAATGTTCATTGATCCAGAACATGCGATCAATATTTCTGAGCTTGCCTTGTTCATGAATTGTAGATGTCACACCGTTTACAATTTTATCATACTAAACATTGAAACGTAATGTGGAAATACCATTTCTATAAATTTTTGAGTGTTATTGCACAATTTCACTTCGGGGTGCAACAAATAAGAGTAAATATTATTAAAGTGCTGTACTTGTAGAACTAGGCATTAGTGCTAACGATATAAAATTTGCTTACGGTGTCGTGCCGCTAGTTATGCATTTTTTATGGCATGACATGAAAATCGGAAAAACCATATGGTGAGGCCCAGTGATTGATCGATCGGGAGCTCTGCATTACAATATTTATTTCATGTGCACTAAAAATAATTATAACATACAATAAAAAGGCCAAATTGATCAACAATAGTGTTTTGGCTAAATTATTTCCAATATAGGTTGTCAATATTAATGTCACGGCAACAATACATGGCAACAATAAGCATGTTTTTGTTAACAAAAGTTTTAAATCAATACGTTCCCAGCATTTTCGTTTAAGCTCATAACTTCTTCGCAGCTACACGTCTCCTTGATGGTGGATAAGACGCGTCTCACACCCTTAAAGCAGTCAAGAGTTAAATTTAAAAATACATAGTTTTTATCAATTCACTCAAATTTATTTTGGCAAATCAACATGCTTTCACCCATACTCTTTTGCAATTAAGAGACAACCTTAAAAATTAATCTTTTTTTTTTCTTTCAACTTGATTGTTTTTTTAATTTGTAGTTGATATGTGTGCAGGACAAAAAATTTAATTTCGGAGGCATAAATATTTTATAGAATAGCTGTTATATTCTGTTACACCATACGACTTAACACTCTTTTGGCTCAGGGTGACTCAAAGAGATATTCGCGATAACGTTTGACTGTGCTCTTTTTGATGTTCCTTCGTTACCCCTTGGCTGCCGGCGAATCGTGTAAAATTTATCTATCAGAGCTCTGGTTGATCACGTATATAAAGCATTCACTGCAGATCTTCTTGCTTCTTGCTACATCGCTTGTAATGCTCAGCCAGCTTCTCAGAGCTACAATCTTGCTGATAAGACTTGTGAGTTTAACAACGCCACCAAATATTACCGCGCCAAGTATTTTTGTTTACGCTGATAACCCCAAGTCAGGTCAGTAGTAATTGTTTGTTTTTTTTTTTTAGATTTCCATACAATAGGATCGCCGGGTTTACATACATACATAATTTATTAGCATTCCCCACAGGGCTTTTCAATACTAAACAGCACGAGCACATCATGATAATAGGTGGTAAATTATAAAATTATAAAAAGCGGTCATTAAAATAATTCTCCAGCATGTTCATTCTCAACTTTTTTTTAAATGATGTTAAAGATAACTGTTTTAAGTCTTTGTCTAAATTGTTCCAAATGTTGACTGCTCTGTAGAGAAAACGTCGCTGGCCAGACTTTGTCTTACTTGGAGGAATATCAAGGGATTCACTGTTTCTAGTGTTATGATAGTGGATAGACTTGCACTTCCGGAAAGACTCACACAAGTATGTGGGGGCCGGGCCCTTGATGCACCTAAATGTCATTACGGTGTCTCTGTAGTGAAGATGCTCATTTGCTGGTAGCCATTTGATCTCGCATAACGCGGGTGTTATATGCTCAAATTTCTTGGTATTGGTGATGATTCTGCACGCGAAATTCTGAACAGCTTGAAGCTTCTTGATATTTGCGGCTGTTGTGTTTGACCAAACAGTGAAGCAATAGAACAACTTACTTAGGAATAGAGCAGAGATGATCGTACGTAGTGTGTTCCTATCAAAACTGTTCTTTACCCTATTTATTTGACAAAGTTTGGCCATGCACGATGAGGTAATTTGATGGATGTGTTGGTCGTAGGTTAAGTTGCTATCAAGAATTATTCCGAGATCCCTGGCGCTGCAGACAGGTGTGATCACTTTCCCCAAGAAAGAGATCGCGACTTCGTTAGGAAGCCTGCGCAGTAGTTGTTGTGTCCAGACCATTAGGAACTTGGTCTTTTCGGGGTTGATTAATAGTTGGTTTTTACAACACCAAGCAGCCACTCGTCTTAAATCTTCGAGAACGCGTTCTGCAGACTCGACATCTTTGATTGGAAAGGATAAGAAGATCTTAGAGTCGTCTACGTAAGACTCGAGATTGCATACTTGTGGAGCGAGTGGAAGATCACTGAGGTAAATACAGAACAAAAGTGGTGACAGTATTGCGCCCTGTGGTACGCCATGGGTGATAGGGAGGGGTGTGGATGTAGATGTGCCAATACGGACCGTTTGAGTTCTGTCAGACAGGTAACTCTTAAACCATTTCGTGGCGTTGTCGGTGGCGACAAGTCTCAGCTTCTGTAATAATATAGAATGGCTAATACTGTCGAAAGCTTTAATTAGATCTAATAGTATCAAGGCTGACAGCCTCTTATTGTCCATTAGCATCCAATAAGAAATCACTGATCATAATATTAAGAGTCTCTGTAGAGTGATGTCTCCGATTACCACTTTGATGTTTACTAAGGAGGCCGTTGTGTTGCAGATAATTGCTGAACTGTTGGAGTGCTACTTTCTCGCAGATCTTTGAGGCAACGGCAAGCATCGAAAGGGGGCAATTATTTGATGGCTCCTCGTGATCTCCATCTTTCAGTAGTGGTATGACCTCAGACGCTTTCCAAGAATTTGGAAATGTTGAAGTTGCGAAAGATTAGTTGATGATGCCTGTCAACGGGCCAAGGATAACGGGGAGGCAGTCTTTGATAGTGCGCATGCTGACTTTATCGGGTCCCGGAGACTTATTAGAAGGCATAGATAATACAATACGTTCGATCTGTATACAGGTGACTGGGGGGAAATTGAATAGTTCCTCAGCTGAGGTACTGATCGTTGGTGGTGAGAATAGGCTTGTATCAGAAGTGTTGATGTTGTTGACTACGGCCAACTTTGCAGCGGTTTGAGCAGCGTTTCTCCCAACAGAGGCGAAAAATTGGTTGAAATTGTTAGCAACTAGCTCAGTGTCTCTGCTATAGACCGGAGTTTCTTTTTCTTTGGATGGAATACAAGTATTAATTATCTTCCACAGAGATCCAGGCTTATCTTTGTGTAACTGGACTTCTCTGCGCATGTAGTCACACTCGGCATTCTTAAGAAGTTGTTTTACTGATCTCCGGGCTTCCTTGTAGGCCTTCCAGTCGTCTGCGTTACGGCTTTGTCGGTAACGACGAAAGAGTTGATCTCTAGAGGTAATCTGATCCTTAATTTCAGGTGTTATTACGTAAGGACAGGGACGACTGCGGATTCTGATCGACTTAATTGGTGCGTGAGCGTCTAGTGTGGAAAGAAAAGTGTCGTTAAACGTTGCAAGTTTATGATTTATATCTTCCTCTGAAAAAATCGAAAGAAGTTGGTCTGACTTGGTTGCTAGGTCTGCAGTGAAGAGATCAGGGTCATAACGCTTGTAACTCCTTGTTGAAATATAACATGGTGGAGGTTTAGGTAGTTTCAGCTTGAACTCCACGTATACAGGTAAATGATCACTAATAGGAGAGTTCATAACGCCACGCGCATGGACGAGGTCGGAAGATGAGACTAAAATGACATCAATCAGAGATTCGCAGGTGTCTGTTATCCTTGTTGGTGTTGCAATTATCTGCTTCAGGTTAGTCTCAGACAAAAAGTTAGACAAAGCTTTGGTCTCTGGGCTCTCCTTCAAGACGTTACAGTTAAGGTCTCCTAAGACTACAACAGGCTTGTTCATGGTCAGTGCTTGAATATAACTGGGTTTCAGCAACTCTTCAAAACAGGACACAGGACAATCAGGCGGTCTGTAGGATACGCAAATCATGATTGATCGCAATTTCCTGCACTGCAATTTTAGCCAAAACTGATGAAAGTAGTTATCAGATAAATGACAAATGTCCTTCAGTACGGTAAATAAATAAATAAATAAATACTTAATTGACCTCTCCCCACAGAGGGGCTTTTCAGGGACAATGAATCAAATAATACAAATGAACACAACAGAGTTAAGAATCCCAGCTGGCGGGAGGCAGACCAGTTGGCTATTTACAAGGATGACCGAGGAGTTGATCCAGGCACGAACCCAGAACAACACCAGCTAGCGACTAGAGCGGGATTTGAACCCGGGTCACCGCATTGAAATCCAGCGCCCTAGACCACTCGGCCATCCTGCCTTCTCCTTTTTTGACTTGGTTTTCTTTTCTTCTCCTTTTCTGCCTTCTCCTACGGTGACTGCGATGTCTTTGCGAATATAAGCACAGACTCCCCAGCCGCGTTTACGTAACCAATCCTGTCTGTAGAGCTTATAGCCGTCAATGCTAACCTCAGAGTTGGTTACAGTGGTATTCAGCCAGGTTCCAGAGACGGTAATCGCTTCGGTTTTATTCGCTGCAGCCCAGTCCCTGAGCTCGATTAAGTGCGATGGACTGCGGAGGGAACGAATATTTAAGTGGACAATCTTGAGCTTTGATGTTGTATGAATATGCTGGACAGAGCTTCTAGAAGGTTGACCTCGAGGCGTAGAGGTTGAGTTTATGGTTGTAGACTCAAGCGTTGGCCTGTCGCGTGATGAGGTAGAAGGATAAGGCCAAACAGTATTAGGAATTGTTTCCATGATGACATCATAGGTGTGATCTTGAATATTTGATGAGACAGAAGAGGTTTTATGCAAATCGACTACATTTGCTAGAACTTTAGATTTCGATGAAGGAAATGATGTAGAAAAACGGGAAGAACATCTCAGTTGTCTGCCTCGTTGTCCACGGAATCGACGTAGTATTCCGACGGTTTTTAATGCTTCGAAAGCCGACGAAGAAAGCGGTTTTAAAGTTCCCTCCCTGTGACGCGTGAGTTGACTTCCACATCGCACAGGAACTTTCCACCAAAATGGCAGCGATAGAAGAAAATTTCTTGAATATAGTGACATCATTCAAATATCCTGGCTCTTACAAGAATCTGGTAGATCTTGGAGTTAATAATGGCAGCTAGAACAGTGATAAAACGAAATTTAAAAGGACCTAGGAAACTGAGCAGCCGGTCATTGACCTGGCGCATGTAGTTCCGAGAAGTTTCATATGCATCGGTTTAAGTGTTCCCTCAAGAGAAAATTTACCCCTCTACAGCTAGAGCCTGTATAGGTAAAAGACAAACACAATTCTTTGACTTGATTTAAACGATTGAAATAACAGCGCACTGCATAAATAGTGCCTCGAAGTAAATTAATTAGCTTTCAACGGGTAAATGAAAAACATGATGTTATGAAGTGGGCGATGCAGAGGATTGAAAAAGAAAAAATATTTGGAAGTACGTATCTCCAAATATTTCCAAGTATTTTTAATAAGGAAAATTTTACAACTGTTAATGAAACTCTAAATAAATTTTCCAGCTATTTTTCAATAACGTGCCAAGTGTAATAATTGAAATCTGGTAAACGATTTTTCAGAAAAAGGAAAACAAGACATACAAGCTTGAACGACGTAGCGACGATAAGCGAGAACGAGAAATGGGATGACAAGGAACGGAAAATCTTAAAAGGGAATCTTTAAATTTCGGCCGGAATCTTTGAAGCAGGGAACCTTTAAAACGGGCGAATCTCTAAAAGCGCGAATCTGTAATAGAAGGTTTCTCGAAGCGTTTAATCTTGTGAGGGCAAGTTAAAGTGTCCTTCACATTCATTTTAAAGAAAAAAAGAAATGGTGGCTTCCTAGGTCTTTCACAGTTTAAGTGGAATGTTCCGCTGGGAGAACAAGATTCGATGGGACATGTTCCTTCAGATTCGTTTTTAAGACAACTTTTACCCCCAAAATCAAATTTTGTGACTAACTAAATAAACTCGTCATGAAACCTTATTACGGATTCCCTGCTCTCAAAATTCCCCGTTCCCCATTCTTCATTCTCCAATCTCTAGTTCAATTAAAATACGGAAGTTTCAACAAAGTAGGAAAGATCTTATAGACTTGGACGAGGATATGTAAAAGCTCTTTTCAATAGGATAGTGATTGTTACTGCATCTTAGAGTTATTTTACTCAGAGCATGCATAAAATAAAATATTTCAGAGCATAAAATAGATGTTAATTTATTATCTTTTTTGGCTGAAAGGCAAGCAGTCATAGTTTTCAATATTCTACAGTAAACTCCCCAGCAGGAGCGTCCTTTTTTCCGTGGATACACAACTTCCCTTTCATTTAATGAGGTTTGGTTTAACAAGCCTCTTTCACAGTCACACTCACAGTCACAGTAACAGCCGCAGTCGCAGTGGCAGTCGCAGTGGCTGTCGCAGTGGCAGTGGCAGTCGCTGTCGCAGTCACAGTCGCAATTTTTGTGTAACCAAAATCAAACAGTACTGGACGGTTTTTCTGTCCTCCGTACGGTAACGTATGCCAGGGATAGAAGGAGGTAGTCCAGGTAGCAAATCCTTTTAAAATTATGGGGAATTTAAAAGACAGCCAAATTTAGAAAAACCGAGCTTATCTGAAAAAAAAACGTAATTCGTTAACTTTTTTTAAAATTTGAATGACTTTCTGATTCAATTAGTGCATAACATATAGTATTAAATAAAAAGCTGAAGAAACAGCTAATAAGGCAAAATGTTACAAGCATGATAATAGCATATCCACGTAAGACATAGTATACATTCATGATAAGGTGAGCTGCAGCGTTCTGGACTCCTTTGCAAGTTCATGTATTTCCCGTTTGGATAAACCTGAGGAAGCTCTTGCAGCAGTCCATCACGGCAACGCCAAGGCGTAGATTGTCAGGCTAGCGTTTCCTTTTCTCATCTGCACTTTATTTTCATTTGTACTATAATGCAACCGTTTTCAGATTTGAATTGTGATACTAAAATGTTCATTTTTCTGCACAGAAAACCCTTGGCGTAGGCTAAACGCTATTCCAGTGGGTTTTGGCGCCAAAGACAGCCAGTTCGACAAGTTTCTCGTTGAGGTCGGCGACGCTGTAACTGAATCTGTTAAACTGGTTCAAGACTCTGGTTCTGTAAGTTGCACAAATGGTGATTCTTCTAACTGGGGCTGTTTAGCTGTGGACAGCTTGAGCACGGCTTCAACGACATCAAGTAATGTCATTCTTCTCCCGGAGAGTCAAGAGCAGCGGTACAAGCTGCCAGGATACACTCCAACCTCCAAAGAGATTGTGTTCACAGATCTAAAAAATTCTCTGATTTTGTCCTCTGGCCAAGAATTGCGAATCTGGTACGGCGAAGATCTATTTAATCGTCGTCCACATGAATATGACAGCGGAACAACCTGTGCGGATGTGTATGTCAATCACCAATAAGCTTCACTGATACCTGTAACACAAAACTACACATTTTACTGCTGGTTTCAGAACTATTAATTTAAGACAGTAGATTACCAAAGCTGATTCGAGGACGGCATGTGATAAAGCTAAGGACAAGACATGATGTAAATAGCAAGTGTCGTACTAATTTTCTTATGTACCAGCAATGTACAGCTAAATAACAATACGCGAGCATAATTAATACCACTCCATGATTTTGCCTGGCCATAATAATTAATAGTACACAAAAAGTACCCACTAAAACGTGAAAGTCGTTTTTTCAACGCAAGGTATGATATGGTGTACAGATCCTCTGTCAAAGAGTTCAACTCATGCAAAGTTGTGGCAAATTAGAGAAGAAATAAACTGCGGTCATGAAAATTGTTATATGAGCAAATCGGTAATATGAGGCCAGTACGTGGGAACCTAGTGCTACATAAGGTATATACAGGGCCCGCACAGCTTGTTTTGGAGTGGGCAGGGTGGGGGGGGGGACTGAAAGGAGAATACGTAAACGTGAGTTAACTGGGGGGTCCGGGGTATGCTCCCCCGGAAAATTGTGATTTCAGTTCCTCTGAAATGCCTGGAAACGCGTTTAAAATTATCGAACAGTAATTCTTAATTGCAAACGTTCAGAGCTAAAAGAGCGATATCGATGCTTTTTTAATATAGAAACTGATAAACATTTCAGGATTACCTGATGTTCACCTTTGTTCACTATCATGGATTGAAATCTCTTATACTGTACATGGTACTGACAGGTATTAACATTTAAAACGAGCCTCGAAGAATCCAAGGAGTTTACAACAACCACAACCACTCAGGGAAGTAAACAGTACATCAATCAGAATGCAAATAAACAAAACAGTATAGGCCTATTGTATATCAGAATCTTTAAGGATACGGAAGTTTTCTTTGTTGTTGCGATCGGTAAATTCGTTAGCAATGTCAATGAGAGAAAGTCTGTCTGTTTTTTCGTTATATTGTCAGGTTACTAAAACGCTTTTGCATCATTGTTGAGCGCAGCCATATCAGTTTTCAATCTTTGTTTTCCTGCTGAAAAAAGCCAATTACAGAACATAAACCTAAATAGCATTTGGTTAGAAATGAAAAAAATATTTAATAAGTTATCGCTGCCTAAATGTTACTCTTTAAGCCCGCTAGTTAAATGCGTGCCTAATTTGCTGATGGTGATCGTTCTTTTTCCTTTACCACCTAAGGCAATTTTTTCTGCATTAATTATTCTTATGACCGTTTTTATTTTTTATTTCACAAAAGTGAGGAGGGAGAGGAGGGCAGCCCCTCCCTTTGCGCAGTCCCTGATATGGAGCTACTACACATTAGCCTGGTTAAAGTCCTAGCATATATTGCACTACCATACTAGTTTATGCAATACTTTCGAGGTACACCAGGCAATATCCCACGAGTACTTGCATTTTCATCTACAGGCCAGATTTTATTCCATGGTATATCACGAGAAGGGTTTGCATAACTAATTTATCATGGCATAGAAAATGCTTAACCCCTTACAATCAATGCGGTGCACGATGGGAAGGTTCGGTGGAATATCAACGAATTTACAACGGCTTTCCTTCATTCTGATCGGTTGTATTTTCTATAATAATTAGCTTTTAACGTCCTTTAAGTGGTCAATTGTACCAGTCAATTGCAGCAATGGTCACTGCTTTGTACTGCATGCATAGATACACACATCCGAGAGGGTTTTTCCGGCAATTTGGGTTTTCCCCCTCCCCAAAAAATGAGTTGATTTAGTCTCCCCAATTCAGTAGTAGAGCATCTGTGCCCGGCTAGAAAGATTTTAATCAATTTATTGTTATTACATACGCATGCATACACAGACATATACTTTTTTAAACAGTGTAAAGTCTTCAGGACGTATCACTTGATATAATCGATAAAAAGTTGTCGTTTTGGAGTTCAACTGAAAATTGTTGTAATGTTGGTCGATTTCTCATTTAAACTGTACGGGGGCGCATTGAGCCCGCAGAATGAGCATCTATGACATCGTATGGAAACAGGTAACGAGCTCCTTATAAAAGGCGTATACGGCACTACTTTGAGTGACCTTAGTTTTTGTACCAGTGTATGTGTGGTATTACAATATTGCACTATTATACATGACCAAAATTATTATCCCAGTATTGATTGTTCGAGCTGTGGGCCCAGTATATCTCAGTAGTCCTATTATCTATGAGTGTAGTTATTGCACCAGTTCAAAAAATACAGCTTTATGACCTTAGTTATGGTGTCATTATATATTGCGCTACTATGTGACCATAAATGACACTAATTATTTTACCATCTGTAGCTTAAATGCTATTTACTATATTTGAGCCTACTTATAGTTCCAGTATACAACTATGGTGCTGTTCTTCATACGATGCCGTCGAAAACACAGTCAATCGTAATGCCCGAAAGCGGTTTATATTTGACGATGTTCCACCCAACCTTGAAAAATTCCCACCATGCACCACTTAGTTGTGTTGGGCTATTGTTTTCTATCACATGGTATAAAGTAGTTGTACAAATCTTAAAGCTTTCTATTACTCCACAAGCCCTTTTGGATACAAGACGGTGGATAGCCGACGAGGCGTATACCACCGAGTTGGCTATAATTATTTGGAATAAGTATTTTATTAAAAGCGCCACAAATTATGAAAAAATCTCCTCTACTTTATTTCCAAAAAGCAAAACAAAATTAGGCGTACGGTTGCCATATTTGTAGTGCAGGGTATTCTTATTTCCCTCTACAGCGCGCCCATTCATTGGCTAGTTCATGATCACATGACATCTAACAATAAAACTGTTTACTGCCAAATAATCCCATGAGCGGGCAACATTGCAAAAGCTTTGACGTCAAACCGAAAACGGTTCACTGTCACCCACGATTCTCAAGAAACAAAATTCACTGTTCCCCAAGGGACCAGCCATTAAGAGTTAAACATACCATGATGGCTAGGCTATTCAAAACTTTTGAAGAGCATTGCATTACTTAATGATCAAACTTGTCACCTGCTCTTTGCATTTACACTTGCCTTAAGGCTCGGGTATATACTAAGGAAATATAAGTGGCTGGTTGGATATGGCCATGTAAAACTACTCGAAAGCATTTTATGACCCTAGCTATGATACCAATATATATATCACTACTAAATATGAACCTAGTTATGATGTACCGATAGATTCCCTTAGATATAGTAATTAAATACTACCATAATCAGTTTTTAAGACAAAAGCCTTTTGTCAGCAGGGATAGTAAATACAAAGACAACAATTTTTTTGTTTTTTGACTTATTTAGTTTTTTATTAAATATTATTTCACACACATTAACAAAAAAGAGGCGAAACAGACAAAGCTATGGTGTATACAGGCAGGGAAAAAAAGTGTCTACATATATGTGTAAAATTAAGATTTCCTTATACCCTTATAAAATGCGAATACTTACACTTATTAAAAAGCCGTGACACAACACCACAAAAATAAGATGCTCTTTGACCCCAGTCTCGGCAATTAGATTAAGAATATCTCTCGACTGACAAAAATTCACATGTCTACAAACATCTGAACGGTTCACCTGGCTGTAAACGCAGATGTTCGGTTTGAGAGGTTCATTTCACGGTTAAAAATATAACATATAATTGAATTCTTAGATAGAAGGGAGAATCTGAATTGAAGTAAACGAATTACCGGACGTTACATTTCGAAATGAGTTTTTCAAACAATCAGAGCTTACATTATAACAAACTGATCAATGGCTTTGTGCAAAGGCCAATCACAGGGCGTACTGAATCCTGGTACGCCGCCGTTAGGGGTCCAGAACAAGGATTCTGGCGCTAATTACCGGGGTAAATTCCGTCTTCGGTGCAGACTAATTAGGAAATAGATAGAGCGAGTTTAATGTATCGAATGATCAAACTTATATGCTTTTGAAATCGTTGCCTGCACATGATGCCATAACCATTGCCAGAATCAAATTACAAAACCAACAGTTCAACAAGTTTATTTCGCAGGAAAAACAAGTGAAACTTTCCACAAAATGATCTTCGAAATAGTTCTTTTGTACTGAATCCTTTCAAGAAGGAATTATCCAACAGGAAACTGCTCGGAAAGTGATAAACTTACAGCTCTCAAAATCTTTGCCAACGAAAAATTAAACAGAGGTTCTACAGCTCATGCCAAAATGTGAATGGAATAATTGTTTACAAATGGGAAATTAACGAAACCAGTATTGGATCGGATCGAACTGGAAAAACCCGGACGGGATCAACGAAAGTCGGATTATGGCAACCTTTAACTAAAACGTGTTCTGTCAAAAATAGTTTAAGAAACACAAGCTTTCGACTGCCTAAACTGCCGTCTTCAACGGGTGAAATGACGAAAGAGGAGCTTAGAATTGTGATAAAGTAGTGTAATAAGACGAATGCAAAAGAATTGAATTCTGGAAATAAACTTAAAACTTCTTGATAATAAGTTTGTTGTATTGTCCTGTGAGTAGACGATTGTAAGGTACGTCCGCATTTGGGATAGTCGTGGTGTGCCAAGAAGATCCCAAAAACTTTCTAATGCGATGACTGCCTTTGTCGATGATAGAGGCGTTATTTTCACGAGACTATGTATCATTTGCAAAGCCTTCAGCAAGACGAAGGAAGGAGCTGACTCGTGAACACTTGAACTTAGAGAGGGTGGGGGAACTTGCTGTCGAAGGGTATCCTGCGTGTATCGCTAATGAGCGAGGGAAGACGACTTGTATAAGATTAAACTTCTTAACTGTGTGACGAAATTTTCTGGAATACGCGCATCAAGTAAAGCAGAGATGCTTATTTTTTCATATGGAATGGTTGGAAAGTTTCTTTCCACAACTACATGCTTGCAAGCCATAGCTTTTGCTTTCGACAAGTATTAGCCAATTTGTTTGTTTTTTTTTTTTTTATAGCGGCGACACCTGGTACCATGTGGGTTTAGGACGCCATGCATTGTGGTTTAAGAAAGAAAGGCGAAGTAGGAGTTTCGGCCTTTTTCAGAACGATAACTCTCAAAAATCTTGAAATATCGGACCGGCCATTCCCGTAACAAACACTTTCGGATTCAACTGTCGAACCTTCCAATCCTTGGAGAATCGTCTCAGCCCTTTCTGCACTTTGGAAACGGCACAACTACAAAACCCAGAACAAAGTTTTGCAAAGCAGTTGGGACAGGGGTAAGGAAGGAGGTGGCTAAAGCAGGAACCATCTCCATGAAAAATTTTCGAGACAAAATATTTCCTTTGCGGTTGGCTTCCCTCTGCTGCTGTGTTTGAGGAGCGAATGAATGCCAAGTGTTCTGTGCCGTGTTATGCATAGCTTTCGGCCTGGCCAATCAAAAATTCCTGTCTTGCCGTCCGTCAATTGATTAATTGCCATAGCAACAAATCAGTTGAAAACTTTCTGTTTTTCTGCTATGAATTTCACCTTGAAACGGTCATAATTCAAAGTTTATGTGGGAAAAAAGGTAATTCAGCCATGTGTTACCATGAACCAATTTTGAAAGAGTCGCGGTATACATTAGCTTATTGATAAGCGAAGCCACAGGAATGCTGGCCTGAAAAAGTGATTGAAAAGTTGAACAAACTAAAGAAGTGACAAAAGAAGCTAAGTAATGGCAATCCCCTACAGTTCAAGTCAAAAATTGAATAAATGAATTAATATATGTTTCTTAAGCTTGGTCTTTATGTTCTTTTTAAATAGAGATAGTTTTGCTAAGTTTATCACGAGTTTTGTCTGAAGGTCAAATTGTCATCAATTCCTTTGTAGCTCCTCTCAAGAACCCTTCAGAAGAATTCTGTTTTCCAATTTTTTTTCTTCTGCTAGTTCCTGTTCGGTTGAACAGCTTTTAAACAAGCAGGCCCCTCGTCAAAAGAAAACTACTTTAGGCCAAGTTTCCAAGCACGTACGCGAGGTATTCTGCTTGGTAAAGTCAAATTTGCCGAAACCATATTTGTTCCGACGCAAGCATTCTTGGGGAATGACCGAAAATAAAGACTGCTAGTTCGTTTTGCCTCAATAATGAACTTAATGACAAGAACCAAACTGGATGAGTTTGTTACAGTAGTTTTCAGTTGAGTAAATTGCTTCGATTTCTGATTGGCTGTGGGACAGAGTAATTGCTTTGGTTTTGGTTTTACGAACTAAATTGAAAACTACCCTGTATATGATTGATTGATTTAATAGCTAAAGTGGGAATACGAGAGTTATTTTAAGGACTTATTCTACTTCATTCTGACGCCAATGTAACTCCCTAGGTCACTAGGGTGCAATTAAGATAAAACAAAATGAAAAGACATACAAAACATGCTTCTACCGTAAAGACAAGAAAGAATTATAAAAATTAGTTAATTTTGCAAGTCGCTAAGGGAAGAGAGTTTTGATAATACAATTCAGCGAATACAAATCAGCTTTCCTTAAAAAATTAATGACTAGATTGAAATAAAAAAATCTAAACGAAGTCCAAATCATCTCAAAGTGCATGCATAACAAAACAGGAACTAGAAAAGTCTATACGATAAGTTTTAAGCTGTAAGAGTTCAAATGAGTCTTAAATTCGCCTGCACGTTTTACAGCCCACACATAACATATACATGTTTACATATATGTAGGTAGAATATAAAGGTTTACACCAACAATGGACTCACAGCAGAAGGATCCAAGGTATACAGTACCACCACGTGAATAAATAGACAAATACTGAGTGAAAACAGTGGGGTAAACTTCTAACTGGTCTGATCTGGTTTCACAACGTTTCGGCTGTTCAGCCTTCTCCAGATGAAGGTTAAAAACTAAAAACTAAAAACTATTTACAATGGCTGCGTGTATCAGAAGTACAGGCTTATATAAGCAAGTTAATTAAAAAAATACAAAGAGGTTTTAATTACAATAATAAAAATAAAAGTTACGCAACAAGCCAAACGTAACATATTCCCCGCAGAAGGCCTCTGGATGATCATAATGGGAGCCACAACAAGGTCCCAAAGCAGGGCCCTTAAACAATGATGTAATAAATTCCCTGCTGAGGGACTATGAATAGCCCGCCAAAAACATAAATAACAGAATCCTCCAACGGGGCCCATGACCGCAGCAAGCAAGTCACACAACAATTGACAAATGCATACAAAAGAAACTGGACAGGTCACAATCATATATGTATTTTTTTTTAATCAAGGCTGGAAATCCAACGATGTCGTCACAAGCTAGTAGGATCCAAAGGATACACAACCCTTTGCTATAGAAATTAAGTGATGAGTGTACAGATAGCGACAGCGAACTACTAACTGATCCATTTGAATGAAAAACACGTTATGCCGTCAGTGGGAATCGAACCCGCGTCCCACTGGTTACTAGTCGGGTGTGCTAACCACTGCGCCATCACAACAACCCTGCTGGCAATAGAGCAATCAGTGCAGTTATTGGCTAGCCCCGGGTTTCCCCAGCGTTGTAACATTCAGGAACATACTAGCTTTGGATCATACTAGCTTGTGACTACATCGTTGGATTTCCAGCCTTGATAAAAAAAAATATAATTTGTTATTAGCTGGTAGCCTGTGAATCATCCTCGGATGATCCGATGTATGTCCTGTTCCTAACCAATAACTGCACTGATTGCTCTGTTGCCAGCAGGGTTGTCGTGCAGTAGTTCGCTGTCGCTATCTGTACACTCATCATTCACTATCTGTGAATCATCCTCGGATGATCCGATGTATGTCCTGTTCCTGAATGTTTAAACGCCGGGGAACCCCGCGGCTGACCAGTAACCTCACTGATCGCTCTGTTGCCAGCAGGGTTGTCGTGATGGTGCAGTGGTTAGCACACCCGACTAGTAACCAGGGGGACGCGGGTTCGATTCCCACTCACGGCATAAATGTTTTTCATTCAAAAAGGATCAGTTAGTAGTTTGCTGTTGTTACTTTTTTCATCCAACTACTTCATAATATTTGAGTAGCGAGGCGTTGTGTATCGTTTGGATCCTACTAACTTGTGACTGCATCGTTGGATTTCCAGCTTCTTCATTCAAAATATATATATATATAGGGTTGACTTTGTGCTTTGTGACGGTAGCGGAATTTGCTTGTTTTCACAATTTCTGCAGGCATCGAGCCAACAGAGATGCTTCTGCGCCAGAAGGATCCGAAGGGATTCACAGTCCAAACCTCGAGAAGTAAATTTAAAATTGGTATGAGAAACGAGGACGGACAACTTTGAGCGAAAGAAAATATATACACTAAAAAATGTTAAAAAGATAAAATGTTTTATAAAAAGACGTTTCGGTCAGTGACCTTCATCAGTTTCAGTGCAAGTGAAAATTACAACTTCCTTAAATAAGTTCACAGCATAAAAGATGACAAAACATTACAAAGATGATTACATAACAGGGCGTGATAACACATAACAGCAAAAAATTAACAAGTGATGAACAATCGGTAATTACTACGCGTGAAAGTATAACAATACGATATAAATCTATTGGAAAAACAAAATGAACGGTAAAATAAACGAATACAAGCATACAGATGAAATGAAATAAAGAAGAAAAGATAAAGCTGTCGAGTCCACTGAAAGTGCCAAGGAACCAGCGTTGAAAATAAAAGGACGAGAGCTAAAACAAAATTCCCAATCAAAGCTCCTGAAACCATGCCTCGTTTTCCATACTAGTTATATATATATATATATGCCCGCAGAAATTGTGTAAACAAGCAAATTCCGCTGCCTTCACAAAGCACAAAGTCAACCCTCTTCCCACCCCTGTCCTTTGGTCACACAACTGCCAATCACCCACCCACTGCACACCTTAGGTTCACTCTAATTGGTAATCAAAAGCAAACTATCATTCAGGCCTACACTAGACCAGGCATCCTACACTGTAAAGACTCACTTAAAGACCCATGACGGACCAATATGCTTTGCGCGCGTCAAGTGAAGTGGCCATATTTTTTGTGAGTCGAAAAGTTAAGTGAAGACCGTTGAATCCACAGCAATCCGCTTCCATCCGGCGTTTATGGAGCTTGATTTTACGTTTCGTTGCCCAAAGGATTTCACTATTTCACTTGTGTGTACTTGATTTTGATGATTTTTTTGGAATTGCAATATCTGTAGAGTGAATATGATGAACTCCTAGAAAGCTCTGATCGTTTGGCATTTTGATGGCCGTACCTTCGCGTAAGTGGAGGCCACGTTAATCTGGTTGTGCCCGTTATATCATGGTACGATCATCTGTGTTTGAACTATGGCATGAGAGGAAAATTACTCTTGGGTTCTCGGAAGCAACGAACTGCCTTTGCTGAGTATCTATTGAATCAAACAGACCACAGAGCATCAACTTTAGGACCTTGCTAGAATTCGATGGTTTGTTTATTTCTTATAGCTTTGTTACAATGCTTATGTATCACAGCTTTGTTCATTTTAACAGCCCGTGTGAACGAGATGGAAGGCAGGGAACATTTGGAGTTACCGAAAATTTTTCTCAAACCTCTTCAATCTCGACGGCTTCGTCTTCCTCCTTCTCGTTATCCGCTACTATTGAGCCATCTTTCGCCTAAATTTCTCTCCTCCAGATAGTTTTCCAATAAAGACAGTGATGAACTCATATTGTGCTCTGATCAACCGACAAGCACGCGAAATATTCAAACTTCGGCGACCGCATCACACAATGGTGCCTCCTCCTTGTGTTTGTCAAAACAATAATAGACGCGCGCAAAGCATATTGGTCCGTCATGGGTCTTTAACAAGGCCACAAACTCTAACTGCAGTCATGCCCCCCCCCCCCCCCCCGCCAGCCCTGTGCTGGGGCCGTGTTCAAGCAAAAACTTTGGCCGCCACCTTTTAGCGAATTTGCTCAGATATATACAGTGTATGAAACGGCCCCTTACCTTGTACACCCCAAATAATCATATTAAACTGAATAAATGTTTGAAAGAAAATTCGCCCTGAGTGGGATTTAAACCCACGTCCCCCCGCATACTAGTCGGGTGTGATATCCACTAGACCATCAGGACAACCATGCTGGCAACACGGCAATCGAAGATGTGATTTACATGGTAAGGAACGCAGGATCCCGGTGAATTTTTCTTTCAAGGTGACACGAAAAATTCCTGCATTTCTGGGCATACCTCAAGGTGTCTGCCGAAAGAAGAATGTCACTAAAGAAATTGTCTTGACCGTCGGTTACGTAGGTTCCACTGTAACGAATAAAGCTGAATAAAGGAAGGTGGTTAGTTCATTATCTTTGCAGAAAAGGGGGCTCTTTGATATCAAAGTGACCGGCAGGAACCTTTCGAGGATACCCTAAAAGTTTCCGAGGGATTCAGCCCGATTGGTTAGGTTATTTTCTTTCTTGGCGTAAAATTTTCCCACTTCAATCTTCTGTTTTTTAACTGATTTATTCATTGGCGCATGGCACTTGTTCTGCTCGTTTTTTTTCGCGCATAATTTCGCTGATTTTTTTGCTTTATTCGAGATCTAGACGTTGGCTGAGGAATGTCCGACCGCTTGATCGACTGACTGACTGACCGACCGACCGAACGACCGACCGACCGGCCGGCTTACCGACCGTCTGGCTGTCTAGTTAACTGGCGCATTGAACTGCTGCCCGACTGACTGACGGACTGACTGACTGACTGATTGGCTGATTCACTGACTGAAGGATTGACGAATAGATTATCAAGTTGAATGGTGAAAGGATAGACACATGCGCGTATGAGTCGATGCATGAATGGATGGCTGGGTAGCTGATGACCGGCGCCAAGCTGGCGACATCACGGTGTTACTCTATAACAACACCAGCAACTGACGTTAAATATTCACTTGCACTAATAATTTGATTATACACCGGCAACAGGCTTCAGTTGAGAAAAAGTTTGCTTTGTTAAGGTATCAGCCAACCCAAAATTGACCGTTTTTTCATAATTTTGGATTTCTATATGTTTCGATAGATCTTGGGAGTAGCTTTCATTAAAAAAAAAATCCACAAAAAAATGTTTTCGTGCGGGAAGTTATTGAGCGAAAACAATTTTGCTTGACGCTAATCCCATTATGGTCGAAATTCTATTTTTCCTTGTTTCTCGAAATCAAAATTTAGGCGAGATGTGCATGCATTTTAAACTCCAAGTTGGCAGCCCCTGGATCAATTTGGCTGAAATTTGGTCAAATTGTTGTCAGATAGCTCACCTACAAAACCGTGTCTGCGAATTTTAATTTGTCTTTTCATTTTAAAGTTATAGCCTATTTTCCACTGGCGGTGGCAATAATTTCTCATCCCCGAATATATTTGCTTGTAAAAATAAAACGAGCGCGCTTTCGAGAAATCTGAGACACGGTTTTTTAGGCAAACGTGTGAAGAAATGAAAGCCGTGTTAATCGTTTTCTTCCGTTTGTTTTTTGTGAGCGTGGAACTTAATGAATGAAAACACTTAGTTTTACAAAAACCTCCTCCTTTTTTAAGCGCATTAAAGTTTTTTACCTTTTAAAGGGAATTAGCTGTAGACATGACTACTCAGCTTTCAAAAAAAATACGGTTTATGGGGGTTTGTGTTCAAACAAAGAGCGCTAGAACGATCCGCGCGCAGACGACCCCGTTGGGTTGGCTGATACCTTAATGTCAGATGTAAGAGAAGTCACAAAATGTTCACAGCAAAAAACAAAATCCTGTTTAGTCTAAGGTGTCCTTAGCAGTGATAATGAAATTATGTCGGTTCCATTTATTTTTTCTTAAAATGATACCGACCGTGTCGCTACACTTCCCATTGGTCGCGGATAAGACACGTCTTAACCAGGCTGGAAGTAGCAGGAAGGCTGTAAGTTTTAATTAATATACATATTTCGATAAATTCATCAAATTTGTTTTCCTAAATCAAAATAGCTTTTATCTTTTCTCTTTTATTTTATATTTAAAATGAAATAGTTTTGTTTTTGCTTTTCCAAGTTCTTCTTGATCTGATATATGAACAAAGCATTTAATTTCGGCGGCGCAAGTATATAATTTATAGAACAGATGCTACATCCTCAGTATTACACTGACGGCTGAAAACGATGGCAGCGTTTACTTTTGTTTTCTCTTCGCTGCTCCATCTTTATACCTTGGTCGCCGGCGAATCGTGTAAAAATCATCTCTCAGAGTACGGATTTGCTCTGGTTGATCACATGTATCAATCATTCACTGCACATAGCCTGGCTTCTTGTTACATTGCTTGTAACATCGAACCAGCCTGTCAGAGTCTGAACTACAATCTTGCTGATAAGATGTGCGAGTTTAACAACGATACCAAATATTACCGCGCCAAGTATTTTGTGGAGAAAGCAACTTCTGTTTACGCTGATAACCCAAACTCAGGTCAGTCAGTCCTTCCTTTTTAAATCTTTTACCGATTGACGTAAGATTTTTGTGTGGTGCACGGAATCAAAAGCAAGATCATCTAGTAGTTATGCATTAACAAAATCGTCAAAAGCGTTGCCTCAAGAGTAATTTATTTTATCCTTTGACAGCTACGGCCAACCGGAATGGATTCGGAAAAAACTACGGCATAAAAGTTTTCCCAGTTATTCTTGCACTTCTGTCTTTTACAAATGATTAAAAGATAAAATAACTGAGCACTGAGAAATAGTAACGATGGGAAATCTGAACAAACATCAAACGTCAAGTACAGGAATCGAAATTAGGAAGTTATTAAATAGAAGATACTGCACGTTCCTTAACTGACGAGGTATTTCATGAAATAGTTTTCAAATATTTGTTTTTAACTAAAGGTAATTGTACAAAAATTATATAGTAACAACATTTAAATCTCGAAATACTTAAAACTGCAATTCATTTTCCGGTTGGATTTTTCAACGCTCTGGCTAAGTTAAAGGATTACGCCTTTAAACAACGATCCTTAGGGGTGAAAAAAAATCTCAAATTGCATGATTACAAAAAGGAGTAACTAGAAAAGCCTACAGTTCAGCCGGCGCCTGTACTTAAATTGCTCTAGTGAAACAATCTACAGAGCATAATAATAATAATAATAATAATAATAATAATAATAATAGTTCAACACCTGAATGTTTACAATGCATATGTTAAACAAACTGATGATATGTGATGGTGAACTAGTTGTAGTACCGTAAAATTTCCGTGGAGGCTTTGGTAACGGTTTAAATTATAGTCTTAGGTATTTGAGTTGTTACTGCAATCCCTATTAATCAATAAGGATAAAGGAGAAGCAAGGATTTCACCAGGTTTGAAAGAGACAAGGTCTTATAACACGAGGACAAAAATTTTATTGCAAAAATTAGAATGTCCAGGTAAAATTTCCAGAAGATTCTTGCATGTAAAATATATTATAACAACAATTTTATTGTAACATACTCAATTCTTTACAACAAATATGCTTTCCCACCGCTGATAGCTTAAAGACTAATCGAGGCAGGGGAAAGAAAGAGGCAACTTACAAGCTTATCAGGACAAAAAAAACAATCATAAAAGTGAAAAAAAAAAAGAAGAAAAACAGAAATCAACATTTTCATTTTCATGTTCAACTTATCGCCAATTTTACCAATCACACAAAGCCGGGTCGCTTTAGCTATTTGAACAATAGAATGCTATAGGAAACATCAGAGTACTGATAGACTCCCCTGGATATTTAACGTTAAGTGAAATATTTCCAGCTGATTGTGACCCATTAACTGAGTCCCATAACTCTCATCAATTTCGCCTGTTAATATGAAATTATCTTGCGCTTCAAGCAAGTTCTTACTGCCCA
>OX419346.1:7534883-7549883 GCA_948470475.1 Galaxea fascicularis
AAAAAACAGTAAGGACGTTTTCTCAATAATTTTTCCACTTTTTTGACGTTAATTACCATTACCATTTTTGGTACTTTACAGCAGTTGTTAAGTATTCAGTGAAAGCAAGAGCCATAACAGCATTAAAAACTGCTTTACCGACGGATTCAGCCACCAATCACAAACACAAATCGATCTTGAAAGGCCTATTTTTAATTAGCCACCTCCTGAAATCAAATTATATGGAATTTTTAGTTCATCGTGACAATGACAAACAATGAATATTGTGGGAGTTTAAGCAACGACTATGGGTACGGCAACGAAAACGTCCCTTCTGAATATAACTTTGCGGCATCGCACGTATTTTGCGATTATTCCATCTCGTTCAAGTAGTGCAATGCGGACGAAGTATCCTAAAACTGGATTGGTACGAAAGGTCTTGAAGAAAAGATAAAGAATAAAAGATTCACTGTTGCGCGCTCACGTTATCTTCAAAACCTTAAAGTTGGTCAGTTCACGTAGTTGTTTTGCAGAGTACGGCAAATAAATGTACTAAATGGATACTGCACGTGCAGCACCATTGTTTTTCGTCATGAACCCCATTGTTTTGTGGCGTTGTCGTTGCCGTAACCGTAGTCGTTGCTTAAACTCCCTAATAATAGCTTTCGCAGCACATAAACTAAACATCCTGCTATTCAAAGTGTATGACCGACACTCACTCATAAGACGATAGAGATGTAAAGTTAACATTGTCAAAACAGAAACACCAACCTGGCACTGTTCCAACATTAAATGAGGCCCGTTTTCAAAGTCTTTCTCGTTGTGCTGTTTTCTCAACAAGCATCAGCTGGAAAATCATGTAAAGATCACCACTCAGAACCTGGTTTTGCCCTTGTTGGTCACGTATATAAATCATTCACTGCCGATTGTTTGGCTACCTGCTACATGGCTTGTACCACCCAACCAGATTGTCAGAGCCTGAACTACGATCTTGCAGATAAGACCTGCGAGTTTAACAACGACACCAAATATTACCGCGCCAAGTATTTTGTGGAGAAAGCAACTTCTGCATACTCTGATAACCCGTACTCCGGTCAGAAGTAAATCTTTCTTGCTAATTAAAATTTATCGACTGGCAAAAATTTTTGTGTTGCACGTCATCGAAAGTAGGATGTTCTGACGGTTATGCAATAAGAATTGTCTAAATCGGTTAACAAACTTGTTGTTCCTTTTCTGAGAACTAACTATAGTGGCATATAGGTTGGGGGTACCAAACCATTTTCAATGATTTGTTACCAACCCAACCTTATACTACTTTCAATTTGTGGTTACATCAAATGTTTTTATATTATAATTTCATATAATTATGACAAATCGTGATTTCACTGTTTCCCCCCTCCTCTCTCAAAATGTAAAACTATATATTATAACAAAATATACTGCGTCTGTTTTAAAATAGAAATATTGTTAATAATAAAACAAAGATAAAGATTTTTAATTAATTAAATAATGTCCGTAAGCATAACTTGTCACACCATTATCATGAATATACCGCTTGTCATCGAAACAGCTAAGCGATACTTTATTGATTTCATAACTTCCTAATTCATGGTTTTGACTTCTTATGGTTTTCATAGTGTGATGCATTTGTTTATTTCCTAATAAAGTCTCTTTATAGTTTTCATGTTTAATGTTCTTCTTAGTAATATTCTTCTTAATTCCCTTAACAGTCTTTCCTCCTTTTTGGTTGTCTTTCATATAACTATACATTTTTGATCTCAATCCAACGAATTCAAAAATTGGAATACCAGCCGCTTCATCTTTGAATTTACCAATTACTTTTTTATTTGTCTTATCAAAATACGGCGAGTTCTAGGGGTAATCACTGTTATCAAATCTATTTTTCCCCAGAAGTCTGAGTAGACATCTTTTGTTCCGATCTCATAGGTCAAGCTGTCTGTGTCTGTGAGTAATAATTTCGCTTCGCTACCGTATTTTTGTTTAAAATAATTGTAGTGGAAGTCATACATCAGTGTTTTACTGAGGTCAAGAATACACATACCCACATATGCCGGCCTGTTAAGGGTAAGTGTTTCTTTAATCTTATGCACAGCAACCAGATTTTCGTTGAAGATTTTACTATTCACATAAGTAGGTTTAGCCGCCATTTTTAATTGTTTCTTTTCATCAGTTACCAATCTGACATTTACTCGCTTTATGATATTTTCCATCGTTTTGCCGAATACACTGCTGTTCATAAGTTTGAAGAAGTCTTTCTCGAAAGGATTTTTGGCATTAGCTCTTTTTTGAGTATTGAAGTCAATGTATTGCTTTAACCACGCAGACTGATTGAACTCTAATACTCGATGGACTTTCGTTAATTTTAAACCGAGATCAATATACAATTGTAGGTTCCTGTAATGAAGCACGTATTTTTCCTTATTACTCAATGTTGGAATGAGTTTGTGTACCAGACCAGTTGATATTTTATATTTTTCTGCTATTTTTTTAAATAGCCTGATAGCATATCTTCAGTTACTTTAATTTTTTCCGGTCCTAGCGGGTAGCCATTATGGAGGTCATGCAATTCTTTAGGATATTCTAGATCGACTTCAAGTATCAAACTCTTATTACTGTCTTCTTCGTATTTAGCAAGATTTAGATTATTAATTTGTTTTTTTAGTCAACCATTTGAAATCACCTGTTGGCAGATACTGACTCATAGCCCAGCCGTGTAGATTATTAGCATCTAAAAACATAATATACTTTGAGGGCGCCTTCTCATCATATTTTTTCATGTATTTTATGATTCTTATTCAAATAAAGTTCTAATGTTGGGTGATGCAGAAGGAAATGTTATTTTCAGGCAAGGATTACTCGTAGAACAAAACATTTCTGTCACTGATAAAATTAATTGTTTCAATGACATTGATATAAGAGACAAATCAATAGTCAGCCATTTAAAAAATCTTATTAATTACGATACTGGACATAATGAGATCACATTCAACCAACCTACAAATATATATAATAAATTCAAAGTAGCAGATCGAATTTATTGTGATGAAGATTTATATATTTCAAGTGGTATTTTTAAGGGTAATAAAAAATACATGGATTTCGAAAATGATAAACTAAATTTTTATCAACCAATAGATTTCGATCATAATAATATCATCGGTTCACCAATGTTAAATGCAGAATATTTCGGAAATATTGCATCCAATGTATATTATTTATTAAATTTAGGCACAATTCAAAATAAGTTTTTATTACCATTCAATGCACAATTGAAAACAATTTCAGTTTATTATGAAGGTAATAAAATTGAATGTTATATGGGAATATTAAATGATAACACTAATAATCTATATTCATCATCTTCAAGAAACCTTCCTAGTATTGGTTTCAAACTTACTACAGACGGTAATTATGATATTGATAATAAAAAATTGACTAATGTAGCTGAAGGTACTGAGAATTAAGATGCCATAAATAAAAACCAAATGGAAAGTCACATCAGAAATGGTGATTTGGATATACAAGGAACAATAAATATTCGTCGAGGTGCTATCTCTATTGATGGAATAAATAGCCTGATATCAGCAGACGATTTGAATAAACTGTATGGATCAAACGCCAATAATATAACTAATGGTAAAATTCCTAGTTACGATAATTTGGGTACTATCTATTGCGATCGTGTAAAATTCAGACATTCAAATATTTTTTTAAACCAAATTCACAATCAGGAAATTCAACTCTTTTTATTCCTGATTTGCATGGGCAAAATGAAACCATCGCATTACAAAGTTCTGTCAATAAAAGAGAAGAAAAAGTAAGAGGTTTCATTTAAAAAAGGTGAAAAAATGTCATTTTGGAAGTAATTCAACAATCTATTTTCACAAAAATATTAATATTAAAAAAAATCATATTTTATAAAAAGGATGAAAAAGACTCTTACAATTCAATCATTTATAAACTTCTTTCAAGTAATAACTATAGTAGAACACGAACATTAAATAATGGTGCAAAAATAATGACTGATACCATTAACGGAAATTTCGGTCCTGCTCCACTTAATATACAGTTTTTATCCAATTAAACTGAGAATATACTCGTCACAATAACATATGTTGAAACTGGTTAAATAATACAATGATATATCATATGATAAAAGAAACAAAAGAAAAGCATCCAACTGTTCAAAATGTTGTCTTAAAATCTGTTTTGGTATATCAATACTTGTATCATAAGCATTTTAATGAACTGTTGACAATTGATAAAATACATGAAATGAATAACTATGACATTGGTCTTATTGGACCTGATAGTGGATGGTTAACATGGCTTCTTGAATCAACTCTTGGAAGATTCCAAGTATTTCATACTCATGGTATATTACATGATGCATTTGGACGATTCTTTTATAATCATTCGCTTGATAGAGGGTATTTATATTCTATCCCTGAGCATAAAACAAATAACTTTATGAAAAGAAGTCCTCTATGTGGACAAATATCAGGTATATTGTATTGCGTTCAGAGAAAATTGACAATCTAAACTAATGTATATGAGTATAAAGAGAAAAATTTTCGATTGGAATCACATTGATCAGAAATTAAGTGAGTCTGAAATAAAAGAATTAAAACAATTATATAAAACTTATCATAAAAAAATATACGTGTTACAAATGAAAATATAAAAAACTAAACCGTATTAAATTATTACTTAATATGGTATCATTAGTTCTCGTAAGTACTGGAACAATAGCCGGATCTATTACATTAAACCCAATAATTTTATCTGTAATATCAACTCCTGGTATTTTAATTCAAGGATATATGGTAAAGAACAATCTCGATACAAAAGTTAATATGTGTAAATTCGCATTTCAAAATTATCATAAAGTATTAATAAAATTAAGATCATGTTTAAGAGGCCTTGAATACAACGACATATCATTCATAAACTATTTACAACTCGATGAGGTGATAACAGATTTATGTCCTACAATAAACAAAGCTTCTGAAAAATACAATAAAACGTTTACAGATGAATCAACTTTCTAAGATCATTCCAATAATCATTATAGAATTTCAATGTAGTTTCACTTTTTGTGATTTCAATATTATTATCATCAATTTTTAACATATCAAATATCTGTTAAAACATATATTTGATTGAAATTATTCTTTTTCGATTGTGACCTAATTTTGGAATGACTCTATTAATTTTATCAAATATTTCAAATATTTTCAATTTGTCTGAATTTTGAAGCTGTATATCATTTTGTTTGCAAACATTAATCAGAATATTATTTAGATGATATTTTCTGATACAAACTGATTTTTCCTTTTTCTGTATTTATTTTCATTATAATCAATATAATCTTTATGATAATTATAATATTGTATGATTCCACAATTTTTACAAATATTTATATCATTGTCGTTTATAATCTCTTGTTCATTACAGCATAACGTGTTTTTTATCGCTCTATCACCTATCTGTTTATAACAAAATGTACAATTAACATATTCACTTGATATTTCATCATGGATTATCTTATTACAACTCATTCTTATAATATAACTATATATTTTATTTTTAAGCATTTTTATATTTTTTAAAGTATATAGTAAGAATTAATTTAATGTGTTTATCCGAGAAAGTCACGCATTTTAAAAAAAATATAGATTTCCGAAAATTGGTTATAAGTTGGGTTGGTATCGCGCATAAAATATTTGTTAGCCATTAATTGGAAAAATGGTTTGGTACTACTAACTATAAAGTAAAAAAGTTGTTTTGGTTACAGCGGCGCAACCCTTTCGAACAGGATCGGCGATTTTATTGGGATTGATTGTACCTGATGAATTTTCTTACCGTGTGTAAATACTGATTAAACATTAAAGAGAAGACTTAACAACGTTCAACAACGACACTAAATATTAACGTGCCAACAATCGGCGACATAATTAGTTGACACATTGTGTTTCTATAGTAGTTTTAGTGCACCAAATCACACCACTCTTTCTATCGCGCAATCAACTGTGAAAAATACCCCGCTCCCCCATCCAATGTTGCTCGTTTGTATCTCGAGATCATAGCAATTGCCGCACAACATTGTTTGGGGGGAAGGGGGGCTGAAAGGACAAGCGAGGGGGGCTAAGAAGGATCACAGTGAGGAAATAGGGGGTTAAAAAGGTGAATGTGTTAACAATTTTGGCGCCGATTGTCAGAAGTACAATAGTTTAAATGGCTTTAAAAAAAGCTTCATCAGGAGTCTTTTATCTTACCATTAAATCTACACTATGGGTACTTTCGATTTATTCCGGTGCATGGTAGGCAGTAATTAGGACATGCTGATGACAGGTGATTATGTAATTTTGTGGTGACGTGATAAAGGCTTTGAGAAAGTGAAAAAAAATGTGCAATATGGTTTTCCAAGGGAAAATCCCAGAAGAAACTCGAGTATTTGTCCGCATTGCACAAACGTATAGAGGGATGAGGCAAAGTGACATTATGGAGAAGTGTGGTGTTTCTCGATCCAGTGTTTATAGGATTTTGCTAGGGCTAAAGACAAAGCAAAGTAGTTGCGCGCCAAATAGAAACAAATTAGCAGGACGACCACGAAAGTTGAGCGCTCGTCAAACACACCTCCTTTTAAGGCACATCACCACTTTACGTGAGGAAGACGGGAATTTCACTGTAAAAAGGTTAATGGAAAGAGCGGGTTTGAAGATGAGAGAAGTTTCCTGTCACACTGTGCCACGGTTCCTCCATTGGAATAGCTATCGTTACTTGAATACTAGAAAGAAGGGTGTGTTACTAAAAATAGACTTCAAAAGACGTGCACAATTTGGTATTTCTTCTTCATATTTATATTAGAATATGAATTTCAAATGTACAGCATCTTAACATGATCTCTTTGCAATAAACAAGGCATTAAAAGAATCGAAAAAAAGTGTATAGTATGAGATTGAACGATTAACCACGATTAACCACGATTAACCACGATTAACCACAGGAATAAACAATACACACTCCTTGGCTTTTTTACACTTATGGTTAATCGTGGTTAATCGTGGTTAATCGTCTTAAATCTTTCCCATTTAAAGATACTTGTCTCCCTTTAGTCTCAAAAATGAAGGAGGCAAAGCATTTGGCACAAGCACGTAGTTGCTTTTGCTTTTCTCGCGGGATTTGTGCGTGGAAACGAAATATTTTCCTCCGCACATTCATCATCATCTGTTTCTTTTTCGTCCGGCCAGCATTCCGTTCTTAACAAATACAATAGGATTCTTTCCTGTGGCAAAAATCGGGGTATCTCTAGTAAAAGCGGTGTGTTTAGAGTAGTGGGATTTAGGAAGTGGTAGGTGCACAAGCTGGCCCTCCAAAAGAAGTAAAAAATCATGCCATTGTATAACAGACGGTGTCCATCTGAAGTTATTCTTTCTAGGCAACAACACCGCTGAACAACTTTTGCTGGTTTGTTATAGAGTGAAAACAACACCGCCTGTACAAAAGACTCTACAATTGTACCTTCATCCGCCTGCATTACAGTGCACGAGTGCATCTCCTCGTCTTCGCTTTGTAATGTTTCATCGTTCCTTTCTTGTGAGGAAAATTCATCCGAATCATAAGCTTCAGTGAGCATTTCCATGTTTTTAAGTTCTTTGCTTGCACGAGAAAACCGACAAATTATGCAAACAGGCAGCTAAAACATAACGCATTCCTTTATCACCTTTATGGCGGCAGTAGACATGTGGCTGGCTCATGTTCTTATGCATATTGTTTATCCGTCCGTTTTCAAATAGTACTAAAATAATTCCTCTCCAAATATATTTAGAAATATATTTGAGCCAATTACATCATATAAATTTTCGGTGTACTCCGAAGGATAAAGTTCGAAAGGTTTTTTGTTTTTTTCCAAACAACAATAGCAAAAGCGCATCAAATCAGTCTCAGACAATCGGCGACATAATTAGTTGACACATTGTGTTTCTATAGTAGTTTTAGTGCACCAAATCACACCACTCTTTCTATCGCGCAATCAACTGTGAAAAATACCTCGCTCCCCCATCCAATGTTGCTTGTTTGTACCTCGAGATCATAGCAATTGCCGCACAACATTGTTTGGGGGGAAGGGGGGCTGAAAGGACAAGCGAGGGGGGCTAAGAAGGATCACAGTGAGGAAATAGGGGGTTAAAAAGGTGAATGTGTCAACAATTTTGGCGCCGATTGAAGTATTTTGTGAAGAAACCAACTTTTTGTCTACTCCGATTAACACAGACTCAGGTCAGAAATAAATTTTTCTTCCTAATTAAAATTTATCGATTGGCAAAAGGTTTTGTGTTGCGAGCCATCGAACGTACACTGTAGGATATTCTGACAGTTACGCATTAAAAAAATTGGCGAAAATGTTGCCTCAAGATTTTTGCTTCATACTCCTGAAGAAGAATTGTGTGGCTAATTCACAACGAAGAATGATTCTGCAAGGCTCACTAGACGTTACATTTATTGTACAGTAATCCAAGATGGAAGTAAACGGAACAACGTGGTAACCACGTACATAACTTGAACTGAGAAGTTAGAAGACTGGGAACTAGTAATGTCATGACACCTTCTAGAGATAGCGTTGAACATGAGAAGACACACACGGCTTCCACTGTAAGTACCCCGGAGAGCTCCATACAATTCCTTGTACTTTTAGTAGGGAATCTGGAGATTTTGCCGAGAATCGGGAGACTAATGAATGCTTTGGTGGAACAAGAGATAATTCCGGGACATTGCAGTAAAAACTGGGGACAATGAACACGAATTCCATTTCAATTACTTTATCCAAGAAATGTCCTACAGAAAATGTACACTGATAAAATAAATACTCGAATACTTCCTCGATTGCCATTATTATCGGGCGGTTAAAATTTTTCGGAAAAGTCTCAAAACCATCGGAAGGACTTGCAAAATTTTCGGGACGGCTCTGAGTTAGACATCATACGGCTCAAACAGCATTTGTTAGAGTTGTGACCCCCGTCTGAGTCGTTGGCAGCATAGGCTTAAAAGTATCTTTAATTTCTTCGCTTAGAAATGCAGAACAGTCAGCTCAATTAAATGCTTCTCCCAGCTTCTGTTTTACAGACTTTATTTTGTTGAAACATTTGTACGTTTGTGGCCCACAAGAATGTATTAAGCACCAAAACAAAATCAACTTCTTTCTTTGTTTCCTCAGTTTTGATCTTTTCCGCATTTCCTTGATGGAATGTTGTTGTTTGTTTATTTTGAAATCCTTGAAATTAACTTGCTGTTAAACCTTTATCGCAAGACACAGCTCACTTACTCAAAACTGACCCGTGGATAACTGACTAGACTTGATTTCATCTCACAGAAGGCGATCAAATCACCTTTCGTTTCTAATAGCTCTTTTATTTTCGGAAGTCTTCAACGTGTCTTTTTTTTTTCGGACAAATTTCCAATTTTCTGATATGCCTTATTGATTTTGGTTATTTTTGTTGTGCGACTTCGTAATTTTCTCGTCTTGGATATAATCACAACACACCCTTTAAGGAACGGACTATTAGAAAAGTGATGGCGGGAGGGGAGGGGAGGGGTGGTGGGTCATTTTCAGCTTGAATGATTTTTTTTTATGGCCATTGGCTCTACAGGACTTCTTTTTTTTTTTTTTTTTTTTTTTTGGGGGGGGGGGGGTTAAGTCCCCGGCACGATTTTTTTGACACTTTATTTTTGTTAATTTGATTTCCTCTTTTTGCGGGAAGAGGGAAATTTTCCAGTGCCGCAATTTTTAATAATCTTGACACTCCCCACTATCAGAATGCCTAGAACAGGCTTCAAACAAATATTTACACATACTCCTCTGCTTTACTATCAGTATTAAACAAAAATATCCACTGGTTTATCATTTTATTATTATCTGTTTATAAAATTGTTTTACTGTTATTCCTGAATTTTACATGACAGCTGTCTTTACACACAAAGTACAGCCTATTGTGGTCAGATTATCGACATAAAAACACTGGGTTATATTGTACTCACGGGTGCACCACCTAAAGTGTAGCCAACTGTGGTTAGATTAAATGCATAAAACACTGGGTTATACCGTACTCATGGGTGTGCCACCTAAAGTACAGCCTATCGTGGTTAGATTAGCTACATAAAACACTGGGTTGTCCTGTACTAATGGGTGTTACCTAAAGTAGAGCCTATCGTGGTTAGATTAGCTACATAAAACACTGGGTTGTACTGTAGTCATGGGTGTGCCACCTAAAGTACAGCCTATCGTGGTTAGATTAGCTACATAAAACACTGGGTTATACTGTACTAATGGGTGTGCCACCTAAAGTACAGCCTATTGTGGCTAGATTAAATATATAAAACACTGGGTTATACTGTACTCATGGGTGTGCCACCCAAAGTACAGCCCATTGTGGTTCGATTAAATATATAAAACACTGGGTTATACTGTACTCATGGGTGTGCCACCTAAAGTACAGCCTATTGTGGTTAGATTAAATACATAAAACACTGAGTTATACTATACTCATGGGTGTGCCATCTAAAGTACAGCCTATCGTGATTAGATTAGCTACATAAAACACTGGGTTATACTGTAGTCATGGGCGCGCCACCTAAAGTACAGCCTATCGTGGTTAGATTAGCTACATAAAACACTGGGTTATACTGTACTAATGGGTGTGCCACCTAAAGTAGAGCCTATCGTGGTTAGATTAGCTACATAAAACACTGGGGTATACTGTACTCATGGGTGTGCCACCTTAAGTACAGCCTATCGTGATTAGATTAGCTACATAAAACACTGGGTTGTACTGTACAGCTAAAACGTTTATTTTGAACTTTACTTCACTTAAGTTTTTTGAAAGAGGGTTATAGAGTGCATTTGTATAAACGAGGTAATAGGAATGATACTGGAGTAAGGCTGTAAAGGAGGTTAAGTATTAAAAAACGTAGAGTTTGCATGAACAGCTGAAATGAGACAAAGTATGTTACAACATGCAACAAGACGTTTAGAAGCATTCACGTGGGATGCATTGGTGATGCATGGCCAGCAAGCTTAAATTGTTACTGCGGTAGGGTTGGGAACTTGTTGCGGCTACTGCCTCAAAGAGGCGAAGCCATATAGTCATTGGGTCGTGTCCGTAAATGCGTGACTATGAACTGGAGACCCAAGAAAAAAAAAAACGTGACATACAACATCACAGGGCGACGTAATCTCGCACCCAGATCTCACTGCTCACACCCTGACCGTGGGAGATTTGGGTACGACGTAGATGTTCGTGATTTTCGAGAGACCTCGGAAACACAAGGAACAATAAACTTAGGGACTTCGGAACCAATCACTGAACGTAATTTCCGAGAATTTATCGACTCTGCTTCGTGGTTCTTCAGCAAAGCGCAGCATTTTGGGCACAAACCTGCGTTTAAGGTAAGAAGAAAACTTTATTTGTAGCCCAAACTATTTACCACACCTTTCAGTTATTGTCTGTAGGTAAGAAAATGAAGTGTTATTCAAGTTTTAGGCCGATGCATGCGCGGTAATTCACTTAACTTGAGAAGACAACAAACAAAGCGATCGTTATTGATGTGGATTCCAAACAGCATCTCTACCGTAACTTGCTGAAGATCACGAATGGGAATGAGCCTCTTTGGAGGAATAATGAACCTCTCAACCACTTGATTCAAGCAGACTGAATAAATTTAGATGCCCACTTGGTAGTATTAAACTAATTTTCATTGAAGAAATATCTATGGTTGGTAATACCACGTTCAATGTGCAAATAAGCAATAGACTAAAGCATATTAAAGGTAGTTCTGCCCTTTGGTGGTGTTAGTATTAATGGTATAGGTGATTTATTCCAACTCCAAACAGTTATGGATAGATATATTTTTAAAGAATGGACAATAGTGAATATGGTATTCTTCCCTCTAATCTTTGGAAAGAACTTTTTCCATGTTTGAAATATAAGAAACTATGAGACAAAGGGAAAGTAAGCAATTTTCTCATTTGTTGAACAGACTAAGGGAAGGTAACCACACTAATGATGATATAATGAAATTGAAGAAGAGAGTGATTTTCAACACTACTGCTTCTGACTATCCAAAACATGCACCACACGTATTCACACAAAATGCTACAGTAAATGACTATAATCACAAAGCACACCGTGCAATATCAGCTACTAAGTATTGCATTAAAGTTCATGACAGTGTCATAAGGGCTGACTCACAACAACTCAAGCAGACGATTTTAAAACAAGTTCCAAATGATCCTCGCAAAACAAAATAGCTACATTCTGTGCTTAACTTAGCAGTTGGCAAAGGAAATGAGATCTCTTAACGCCAGAACAGATGATGGAATGACAAATGGTGCAAGTAATGTTATCAAACTAATGCAAATCGATCAGAGATAAATGCCTTCTGCTATAATATGGGTACAGTTTGACCATATTGATGTTGGCATAAAACCAGACATTATAATAGACAATTGTATGTACAAGGTATTGAACCAACATGGACACCTATTAAACCTGTCACTACACAGTTTGTTTATCCTCAAAAGAGGCTCAGTTTTCCCCAAAAGGGGCTTGATTTTCTTAAAAAGAGGCATAGTTTCGCTCAATAGAGGCTTAGTTACTCTCAAAAGAGTCTCCGTTTTCCTCAAAAGACGCTGATCCATTCTTAGGGAAGGTTCATTCACCGCCAGAAGAGGCGTGTTTGCAAGCGACGGGTTCGCAATGCTAGCTTGTTGGGCCTTTCCACTTCGTACGAAACGACTTAAACCTAGTGCAAAAGATAAATAGTGGGATTTTATTCGTCCGACATTCATGGTTTCCTTATCCATCCTTAGAAAAGGCTCGTTTGTCTTCAAAAGATGCTTATTTGACAGCGATGGGTTCGTCATGGTGGCTAGTTTGTTTATTTCACTTGGTAGGAAACGACTTAAACTTGATCCAATACAAACCGCTCCGTTTTATTCGGCGAAGATTAACTGTGTCAATGTTGTGGTAAGTAAAGGGAGTAATTCTGATTAAAAACATTGCGTAAAAAGGACAATTTACTTACCAATTACGAAATCACTTGCAACGCGTCCGAAGAGCCTGTTGAAAGCTCATGGCGACCTTATATCACGTGATATAGTTACGAGTTACGGACCAAAATTGAAGACGATCGCAATAGTGCAGGCTAGGTAACCTAGCCAGCACGAAAAGTTGGTGACTGAGACGTGTTTGCACTGAGAACACGTACACTCTAAAATTTGATTATTCAAAATAAGCGCAGCTCCCAGAAACAAATGAAAAACAAATGCATTCATGACACTTTGCCGAAAAAAAATGTAAGGCAAGATTTCCACACAACCCTATACATAAAACATACACATGCATTTTGTGACTCAAACTCTATTTGTTTTCGGAACAGGACAAGTAAAGGGGGCCAGTTCGCGAAAACAATAGATTTTACATTCCCCTGGGACCATTTGAACCAATCAGAGGTCAGTCCATAAATTAAGAAACCACATCAAGTGCTATTGTTTTAAACTAAAGAATATCGAGGAAAAAATGCTTGATACGAACAATGGATCCTGTCAGTAATGGGGATGCCATATGGTATCAAGGGAAGTGTACTTGTTGACTAAGAGACATGACGTCACTGATAGTTTTGTTTTTCGCTGAAAGAGATTACCCAACTCCATGGCTTGTCATGCATCGTCAGCTTTTTTTTTTTTTCAAGAAACACTGGCGTGATAAGGTCTTGAAAAATAAAATTGATTCTAATCGAAAAAACTAGCGGGAATGAATATGTTTATTCAAAGGTCAGATGAAAATGTAAACAAGAATGTTTCGCGTGAATCAACGAATTGTACTAAGTTTGTAATTCGAGTGTAGAGTGTATTCTTATCCGAACGATGTAATCAAACAAGAACGTTTTGCGTGGTTGATCAAAATGAATTTGTAAAGTCCACATGCAAGGTGAATTTGTCAAACTTATCACAAAGCGTTTTGCCGGCAGAACCGCGTGCTTCGCTCTTATTGTGAAATCAGAAGTAAAGACGGTTTTTGATTCGAGTTTTACCTTGGCTTATTGTAGAAAAAACGAAAACTTGAATCAAAGCGCCAACGGAGAACAATCTCCCATTACGATGGAAAGATGAAAGCCAATGACAGTTTCAGTTTAGTTCAGTTTATTTATGAAATATTTAATATTACAGAAATTACAGAGACACACAGCGAAATGTGAATATAAATGAATAGACAGCGGTGCAGAGGGATCCCGACTACAAGTACAAGAATAGTTCATCAGATGTTATTGTTACATGCAAATTTCAGTCAAACAACTTCACACTCGGATTCACCTGTAAAACATGTTATTGTGATCACTGAGGCGAGAATACAAACATCTTTTCTCAAAGTTGACCGAAATCATTTTTAACGTTACCATTTTATGAGGTTGTATTCTGTTCCCATGGGCATCTCGCTTCCTCGTGGTCTTAAAAGCACCCTTTGGGCCGACGTTTAAAGTGGTTTTATTTCAACCCCGTTCCCAGGCTCTGTCGCCTCTGCCTCCCTTGTCGTTGGGAGAAAGACCCTGGTAGCGGCTGGTCATGTGATCACCTGTGACACAAACTTTTTCACTGGGGTAGAGTCAACAAATAATTTTTGTCAATCTCAACTGAAGCGAAAGAAAGGCGATCACTAATCGGCAGTCATCGATATATTCAACAACACACGGGTAAATACACCTTTGAATATTCTAAGCTTCACACAGGTCAAACAAAATATATTGAAGTGTCACTCTGATTTGAATTCCAGCTGGCCGATTTTAATACTAAGAAATAAAACTGTAACTTTCGCTGTGTCATGTTGCCTGAATTAACCTCACAGCATATTGTTCGCACCCAAAACGATGTTTTATTTACCATTTTGCAAAATATAAATCTAAATATAAACTGTCTAAAGGTAAACGGTCTAAATATAAACTTACATA
>OX419346.1:7554883-7557383 GCA_948470475.1 Galaxea fascicularis
GTTGTATGCATCGCGTTTGAATTAAGATCCTTGTGAAAAATCGTAGACCACGCGCTTGTTACGATCAATTTCCAACTGATTCTGAAATTCCGCGTACACGATTAAATTGAGAACTGTAGCAGTTTGAGTATCAAACCTCAGGTACAGGTTGACGTTGCCCGTTTGATGGGGTATCAAATTGCTGGCATGTCCACTTCCCGCTGGCGTAAATCAAAACAGAACAAGCTGTAACCGTTCTCCCAATCCTCTCTGTCAATGTCAAGACCGTGACCGCAATTCATCTTTCCACTACCGGAGAAGAGGGTGTTATAACCATCGACCGGTTGGCTCAGTTGGTTGAGCATCGCACTACCGTGCGGGAGGTCGTGGGTTCAATCACCGGCCGGACCAACACTTAGCGTCTTTAAATAACTGAGGAGAAAGTGCTGCCTTTGTAATGACATCTGCAAATTGTTAGACTTTCTAGTCTTCTCGGATAAGGACGATAAACCGGAGGTCCCGTCTCACAACACTTCAATGTTCATAACCTTGTGGGACGTTAAAGAACCCACACACTAATCGGAAAGAGTAGGGCATGGGGTTCCCGGTGTGCTGGTCTGGTCCTTGTGGTATTTCGTGATTTCATGGGTTGGGTGGGTTGGATGATGTAAACCGCATTTGAATATATATAAAATAGAAAATGCAGTATATAAATGCCATTACCATTACCATTACCATCTTTTTCCCGCCTGTCAGGTCCGGCGCCAAGCCCGGCAAAATACGCGCGTTCAAGTTGCGATTGGTATTAGTTCTGACTGGCTGAAAAAGTGGCGCGAGTTTTGTTGCTCAATCACAGAGCGAAGCAATGCAAAAATAGGGAAACGAAATTTCTATTGAACGCTCAAATGAAAACCAATCTTTGAAAGAGAAAGAGTAATAAAAATACTCTGATGTATGTATTGCTTTAGCTTAATTAACACGGGGGTGGTTCAACGTCATAGAATTAATTAAAGGAGTTGTATATAACATTCCTTGTAGAACGAAAATGTTAACAGTTAATAGAGGCCAATAACCAAAGTAGCTGAGGCTAAAAGCACACAGAGGCTGTAACTTGTAAGCTGATTTACTACTTTTAACAGTCACGATTGCCTTAGCGCGCTACAACGAGTTGCCAAAACACTTGAGACACTATACGTCATTTAGCCCTTAATTATCAAAGTTGCTAACAGTGTAACACCATGCTCGAAACTAGGAGGAACAACTTTGAAAAGGGGAGTGGGAGGGGCTGTGTGTTGTATCTCAGATTTCTTAGCAACAGCGTTTTTGAGAAACAAAAGATGTCTTTTTTATTGCGAATGTCTCAACAGTTTTGCAACTGACTGTAGCTTTTCGCTTAAGGGAGACTTGTATTCGATTGATGTTAGCTTTTGGAGCAATCTGCTGTAAGCAAATCGATTAAAATAATCTTGTAAATCTATATTATATAAGTTTTTTATATACTTCCTTGATCATGCAAAAGAAGAAAAGTACTTTGCTCGTCTTGTTTTGAACACTTTATAGCGTCTTGTTTGTGATCCATGAGAGTAAAGACGACAGAAAACTACCGTGCAGTAACATCGAAAAAAATTCGAGCAAAATCGAGAAGTTTTAGAATGAGAAGTTAGTGGCCGTGACAAAGTGATCAAGCATATATAAACATGAATCAGGCAACTATAATCTCGTAAAGTTTAGAATAGTTTTGTTCTTGACTTAAATAAAACATTGTTAACTAGAAACCTTGACTACAAGTCGTGTGTGGTATTAATATACACATCCCCGGTAATCTAGCATCTGATTGCCAATACCAACAGACAAACAGCTCAAAATAACAAATTTCTGATAAACTTTGGCAAGCAGGAAACATTGCACAAAAAACGAACAGTTTATACAACAATTAGCCTTCAAAGTCTGCGTTTTTTTCTTTTTTTACTAGCAACAAGAATTGCTTTGAGGGTTTAAAAATATTGCTGGTATTTCCAATGCTCCAGCAACGATTGAAAAGCGTGTTTACTTTAAAGTCAGAACTTTGCTCTTCGCGAGAGTTTTCCAAATGTAAATAAACTTACCAAGCGTAGCCGAGGAAATTTTGAGCCTAAAAGCAGAGAATATGAAGTGTTTTTTGGGGTCCAATGAACCAATTACAGATGAAAGTGTAAAAGAATTCACGTATCGAAAACAACAAAACGTAAGAAAACAAATGGCCGGCAGCCGGTCAAGCTCCGGATCCGGCTTCAAATCATTGGTCGGCAGTCCGACTCGGGCTTCCTTTCAAGGGCCTTGTTATCTTTAGACTTGGTACTACGGGAAGATTAAGTGTGTTTTAGGTTAGGGATTAGGGCTAGGAGTCGAGGAATATGAACGTTTGTATTAGGCTTGAAGATTATGTTCGGCTCCCAGTCATTTAGACAATTTGTACCTTCCCAACTATCGCATAGTTTTTCTTAACAAAACTGCATCGCTATCTTAACGGTTACTTTGATAG
>OX419346.1:7559883-7564883 GCA_948470475.1 Galaxea fascicularis
ACAGATGTCCCATTTCTTCATGTAACTCCCTGAACACTGTCCTTTGAAACTTTTGAGGAAGAGCAACTTCTGCGACGAAGGATTCCGTCCTCTCCAACATCCAGCTTCTTCCATTCACGTAAGAGGGATCGAAAGTCGGGTGGTGCTCTCTGCCTGTCTTGCGGAGTTGGTTGTTTGCCACTTTGTTTCTGTTCAATTACTTTCCCAATGGCAGGGTCTTCTCTGAGCCTGGTAGAGTTCTTTGGGTGTAATAGGTTGTACTTGCAATGTAACCTTATCAGCCATCATGCGCTTGACTCCTTTTGGCCTACTGGATAAAGCTGCAAGCCAAACCACCTCTCCTTGGCGCTGAGCGTTCATAGCTTCTACTGTGGCTTTGACCCATTCAGGTTCAACTTCTTCCTTACATTTGCACATGTATTGCTCCATAGGCATCCTTGACAAGGCATCCGCATCTCTATTCGCAGTTCCTGGACGGTACTTTACAGTGAAGTTAAAATCAGAAAGCTCTGCTACCCAGCGGTGACCTGTAGCGTTCAGCCTGCCAGAGGTGAGCACATAGGTTAACGGGTTGTTGTCCCTGTACACAGTAAAATGTGGTGCATAATATAGATAATCTCTGAACTGTTCAGTTATAGCCCACTTGAGGGCTAGAATGAGGATGGTAGTTCCACTCTGAAGCTGTCAGTGTACGGGACCCGTAAGCAATAACTCTTAACTTTCCATCCTGCCTCTCATACAGTGCTCCACCTAGACCTTGCTCTGATGCATCGGTGTGCAGGATAAATGGCTCAGAATAATTTGGGTGAGCCATCACTGGTGGGTTGGTGATTGCAGTGATTAGCTGCTCCAAAGCTTCCCAACATTCGCTAGTCCACTTGACTTGTTCACGGGATGACTGTTGACTCCTTTGCCTAGCCATTTTCCCTCTCTCCCTTTGCGTCCTGGATAGATGCCCTTTCTCATCTGGTCCCTTAAGAAAGTCATACAGGGACTTTGCAATCCTGGAAAAATGCTTGATGTATCTCCTGTAGTAGCTTAACAATCCAGTCAGTTTGCGAACTACTCCCACGGTCTTCGGCCGGGATTCTCTCAAGCTTGTAACGGCTTTGATACCTTCCGGGTATATTCTGTGACCATTCTGGCTTACTATCCTTCCAAGATAACGGACTTCACGCTAGAACAGGTGACATTTGCTGGGTTTCAGTTTAATTCCATGTTTACGAAGACGTCTTAACACTGTTCATAGATTCTCCACATGTTCCTCGAATGTTTTGCTGTATACAATTATGTCATCCAGGTAGGGTATGCATATCTCATCTCGAATCCCATCTAGGCCATCTTCCATATACCGTTGAAATTGGGCTGGTGCATTGGACAGTCCGAACGGTATACGAGTCCATTCATACAAGCCCCAAGGTGTGATGAAGGCCATAAGATGTCTGCTTCCTTTCTCGATGAAGCCTTGATGATATGCTTTCCCTTGGTCCAAAACTGAAAACCCGGCATGAGTTTACTCCAAGGTTGTCAAGTGTTTCTTGAATCCTTGGGATTGGGTGGCGGTCTTGCACTATTTTACAGTTGAGCTCCCTGTAATCGATACATAGGCGTAATCCTCCGTCCTTCTTCCTAACGCAGACAAGCGGCGGGGCATAGGACGACTGGGACTTACTTCAGTGTACAATGGGCGAGGCACGGGAGTATAAGTCTTCTAAACTGGTGTAGGGTCTGATAAGGTGAGATTCTTCTGAAGTCCTTTTATACTCCCCACATCTTCGTCGTCTTTTGCAAATGACTCCGCCTCCTCTTGCAGCATGACGACAGCCAACTGTCGTTGCTCTTCAGTCAAGTTACCCAGTTCCACTGGTAGTGTCCTTACAGAACCACTGGTTTCTTCATTACACGCTGGGCACACGCGCCATCAAAAAAGCCGGGGTGATCGCATCTTAGGACAGCGGACGCGCGCTTCAAAATTCAAAACAAATTTCAAAATGGCGGCTTCTCTAACATTTGAGGATGTTCTCGAAGAGGTCACTCGTAGTGACACTGAAGAGGTACAAAACTCCAGTGATGAGGAAAGCGACCAAAAAACTAAAGCTATAGAGTCGGCTGTCAATTGTTTTACAGAATGCAGTGACCTTGGGCAAAATATCACACTCTTTAAACAAGAGGCAAAAAGATATCTAAAAGGGCTTTACGAACAACATGCTCGAGGGAACGATTCATTTGCCATTTTGTGTGAATCATCACTCAACACAGGAGCAGTGTTAAAAGAAGAAGCATGTACATGGTTGGATTTAATCTACAGGAGGCTGTCAGCTCGTCAGAGAATTAGGAGACCGTGGTTTTTGGAGTTTACCCGTGACATTCCAAAGGAAATTTTTTGGGCTCTTAAAAGGGCCTTTTCAACCACAACAAATAATGAGCTAAGGAGCAATGTATACATGGAAGGAAATCGTAAGGGCCTCTCAATCAGAATTGCATATTCTCCTTCTGTTTTTTACATGTTTCGAATTTTGACTGGAAAAACAATGGGACAGTTGAAAAGTTATTTGAGAAGGAAGATACCTGGAAAAGGCAAAGCAAAAGTCCTTATTTCGAGGTTTAAGGAATTCAAACTTTGCTACAAGTATTCAAAGCGGCAAATGACTGTTTCGTGTCATTATGGTTTCTGGAACATACATGGGTTTCCTTTGCATGATTAAGTTTGTTATGTACACTTTGTAGTCTGTTAAAAATGCTTTTAATAAGATTCTTGAATTGTTGAATGTTTACAAGATTGGAAATAAATATTGGTTTTTAAAACCTCTGAACATTTTTTCTTGACAAATGAAAATTGAAAATTGTAATACTTTACTACAATGCATGTAAGGTATGCATAAATACTTCTGGTCTATGTATTACAAAGCTTGTTGTAAATACATGTTATTCAATGGAAATATGATAATAAATTATTCATATACATTAAAAGTACTGAATGTATGGTCAATAAATACAAATACAAGCATTAACATATACAAATATAAATACAGGCATCAAAATATAAAATTTAACAAACTGGTATTTGACACCTTATTTATGCAAGTTATACAAGAAATAGTTCATGCCAAATTTTTAACATTGATTTGCATGTAACTACTTTAAGATCTAACTGCACATCAAGGAGAAATGTTGCATAAAATGTACAAAAACCTCTGAAAGGCACTCTGATTGTCCAACATGCAAAGCTTTATATTTACACATTTTAAAGGACAGTGATTTCACTTTGAGTTAAAAACTGCTTTAAGTAAAGAGCTTCTTGTCAACAGCCAGCTTTCCTGATTGACAAGACAGCAATATAGCCTGCCTATGTGGATGTGAACAATACCCACACCTTTCTGACACCTCTGGCTTTGGGCAACCACAAAAACAGAAGTTGTTCAGGGCAACTCTGTTAGGGACATACTTGTCCTTCGAAGGAATGTAATTATCAAGGTTATATCCCCTTTCCCTTAACCAGATTAAAGAAAGGAATTCGTGGCGAAAAATTTGCTGCCATCTCATGCCATAGTTGGTGTTTTGGGAGTACCTTGAAATAGCTATGTGTTTAGCTTCCCTCCCTTCCATTGAGGTAACTGAAAGACCCTTTCCATACTTGGACTTAACATCTTTAGTATGCACAGGGACAATGTGACCTATTGTCCATACAGTAGGTGTTACTATCCCAATAAACAAACTGTAAGCCCTGAAATAGTTGGTACAGTAAGAAGACAGCCCTTTGATTTCATCATCATTGATAGTCATTCTGCAGAATAGAGACACTGCATTTCTTAGTTGTAAACACACAAATGCAAAAGTGTGCAGTCTGAAGGTTTACCTTGCAGTGTCTGCAGGGGACTCCAAAGACACAATTAGATGCATAAAATTGTGTAAATACATCCTTGAATCTCTGCCTGTAAATCTATACTCAAAGTCTTTCCCATCTGCCTTTGTTTCATTGAACCACCTTGTAACTTTGTTTGCTAAGCGTGAAAGCTGGCATTTAGATTTCAGTGCCCGTACAAACTTGGAAAATGGAGAATCACTAGGTACCTCACTCATATTTGTTACATTACTTCCCAGGGTAGACTTTTGGATAGCTTCATGCAACATTATTTTGTGAATATGCTGACAGGCATTATTCTTTAGATGCAAAGGATCTACATGTGCTCTGTCAATGAATTTACCAATGAGTGGCTCAAACTCTTGCCTACTCTTACTAGAAGCAATAAATGTTGTTATTTTGCTGCGTTTAGTGTTGGGAGCTAACTGAGTCTTGTTTAATTTATCCTTGAGGTCACCAACTTTCTTAGCAACAGATAATCTTTTATGATATTGCCATGGTCTGAAATCATTATGGGGTTCTGGGCCAAATGATTTGTTTACATCAAGCAGTTCACCAGTTGAAATGTCAGCAAATGTTGAAAAATACTTGGCACTGTTTGGAAGCTCCCCAGCCAGAAAAGCCAACATTTTCATGTCATTGGGGAATTCTGAAAACTTAAATTTAATGATGGTATTGTTGACATTAAAAGAGCCTTTCTCTATTTGCTCCATCTCCTTAGCAACCATTGCAATGTACCTTTTAGCTGCAGTACTTTGTTCTGAGCAGTTACTTCCAAATGTCAAAAAGTTATCCTCATTACTTAAAACCCTGTGACCCACATTTAAAAAACTAATGAGCCAGGCACAAGACTGGTCAAATTTTCCAAAAGGGGCTCCATCTCCACCAATGGCTATTTGGAAAGTATTTGGTTCCCCAAACCAATCAAAATCTTCAGCTTTCAATGTTGTTAGGTAGAAAGATGCTAATCTAACAAGACATTCTGTTAAATTTCTGTAACAGCCATCAACCTGATCCTCAGGTTCCAAATCAGAGCAGAAGCTCTCCCTTACACTCTTTAAGGTTCCTATGTCAACTTCATTGAGAAACTTGATAAGTTTGTTATAGGGAACCAACCGAGGTAAGGAACACGACATTA
>OX419346.1:7572383-7584883 GCA_948470475.1 Galaxea fascicularis
AATATAGTTTTCAAGATGTCTGTGCAAGCAAACCTTTTGCCGACGCACAACGAGAAAATCCTTGGTGGCATGAAAGCCGAGCGCGCGGTTAAGCGCATCACGTTTGATCGCAGCAAAGCCTTCCCAGCGAGACGATACACGTTTCGGTGCCCAAGCTGAATGCGGACGAGGTCCTCGTGCCAGGCTCGCTATCGTTGCTATTCGACATCGACTTGGCAGGGGGCCACGCGAACATCTTCCTCGTGCAAAACGTGACACGCGATCTGGTCGAGAACCTGGTTTTGAAGTTCGCGGGCACCGTTTTGCAGGAAACGTTTGGTTAAAACGTTTGGTCAAAATCTGGGAGGACTTTTTCCTTCCTCAGGAGGAGTGGGATAACACGCTGCTCGCGGGCATTCAAACCGAAAAGCTTTGCGAGATCCGAGCAGCCACAGGAGATAAAGCAACCACAGGGGTCGACGCAGAAAACCAGTTGGAAACAATTTACAAGAAAAAAAAAAACGGATCCGCTTTGACCACCAGATTCTAAGCGACCACGGCGTCTTCTACCCCGAGGCCCTCTTCAACAGGCTTTCGTTCGAGCTGACCCTTGCGCCGGCCAACCAGGTGGTCAAAGGCTGGGATACGACGTAGCTGAAATACAGGATGAAAAACATCCAGCTTGAGTACGAGATGATCCGGAGCAAGTCTTTGGCGGACGAGGCTCAGAGCGTTTATTCCGCAGTCAAGGAGTTTTTATACGATCATATGCAGTGAACAGAGGTTTTCACGTTCCACAAAAACAAAGACACGCGGCTGAACATCAGGGTCAACCCCTAGAAAAGATTATCGAAAGGGATCCTGCTCCTCTTTGTGGAGTCTTATGTCGCCGGGGCTAGGGACTCATAAAACTACATGAACCCCGACCTGACGAAAGTCAGCGTCACAGTCAATGACTCGCCCAACGGGGTGTACAACAATGGCATCGGCGCCAATGACGTCTGGGAGGAGGCCAGCCGCTTCTTCGTCAAGGCAAAAAGCAAAACGCAGCACATGAATCTGGCAAAGTTTTATACTGGCAACAGGTTTGGGCTTTTGATTGATCTGCGGTCCATGCCTGACCACAGCATGCACGACAGCGGCAGGCGCTCCGTAAACACCAAAGATGGGGTCCCGCTTGAGATCGAGCGGGACGGCAGCGGCCCGGAAACATGACCTATCACGTCTTCGTGATCAGCGACTCGCAGATGAACAGGGCCAGCAATTATACTCTGACCAGTATTAATATCTCGACGCTCGATGGATCGCTTGTCCCCCGACAAAAAAAATCAACCGGCGAAACTGAAATCGCCTGACTTTTGCATGGTCGCCGTTTGGAGTATCATGGGAATAGGGGTGATCTGGCTACACTTGACAAAAAAAGCTGCGCACGTCTGCGTGGTTCTCGCTCCCGACCTGATCAACTAATCGGCCGAAGACGACGAAACATTCGAAGAGAGGAAGAGGAAAGCAATTACAATCTGCCCATTGTTGATAAAGCAATGCACCCGAACAACATCCCTTTCAATGTTTAGGTCGTTGGCCCGACAAATTCGGGAAAATCCAGTTTTGTGGTGGACCAGCTCTACGGCTCTTTCCGGGACAAGTTCGACTACATCGTGTTAATATACCGGACGTTCGCGCACAACAAGACCTTCCATTGGATCGGCGAGAAGGATCCTCGAATGTTACTCGTGATCTGCTAGAAGCACGAGGTCGAAGATGGTTGAAAATCGCCAAGTTTGCTTTTGAAGGCACCAATACTCTCATCGTCCTCGACGACTGCGCAGCCTTCAAAGAAGTGAAAGGTCGCACAGGCGAGTTGGTCAATATGGTTTTTTTCTGCCCGCCACATGAGCGTGAGCATTTGGGTGCTCACCCAAAAGTACACGAGTATCTCGGCTTCTTTCCGGGAGAAAGTGGCAACGGTCGTCCTTTTTCACACCCCGGCAGCCAAGACAGTAAAATCCATCTTCAAAGATTTTGGTGGGGAGCTGTCCGCTGAGGAGTGCAAAGCCTTAGTCGCGCAGCTGAAAGCGCAGAAGCACGCGTACCTTGTTTTTTCGGTTCGGCACCCTTTCACGGTCACGCTACACGAGCCTGGGGGCGAAGCCCCCACACCCCCATCACAAGAACCGAGTGAAAATGGATTCCGCGGTGTATACGCCGGCAATAGATGAAGAAGAAGTTTTCAAAGAAGTGATGAACCCGCTGTAAGCCGAGCCGACTGCCGGCAAAAGCAATCCGGTCAAAAGTCTGACCAACAAGCCTGATATCCCTGCTCTTCGCGAGCAGCTGGCTGTGCTGGTGTCGACAGGCAAGGCCAAAGAGGCCATAGCGATACAGTTGACGCACGAGCAGTTGAAACGCCTCACAGACAAAGACGTCGAAAAATACAGCAAATAAAGGTACGAGACCTTTGTTGGCTCAAAAACGACGGACAGCTTGATCGACAGCTTCATCTTCCTTGCATCGAAAGCGGTTGGAATGGCTGTGGAGATCAAGGATGTCGATGCATAGCACAAAAAACTGACAAACGACAACATAATCAACAAAGAGCTATTCAGCCTTGCCCAATCTCTTACGTTGTAGTGCGGCCGCTTCCTCGGCATTGGAAACGCGGCGCTGATCACGACGAAGCACATGTCGCTCGACAATTTTGAAGGGCCACATGTCGTTGCTCCCGCTGCCTAACAACCTCACAAAAAGCTGAGCAAAACCCAGCAATTGCTGAGCAGCCGCTGGTGGACACGTGAGTTTTTTTTGAAGGAGAGGATATACAGGGATAGTTAGCATGTCGGCGGAAGAATTACCTGCGCTGGAAACAGAGACTTCGCGGCTCCGCCAGCCCCTGACATCACACAGCAGGCGACGAACCCCGTTCCAAAAACGAAGCCAGCCAAAAACGTAAAGAGGGTGGCTGCGGGGAAAGCTGTCGCTACACAAACGCGGCTGGCCAGGGAGGCCCAGAAAAAGGCTTTGGCTGAAGCGAATGTAATTATCGCCAATCACAAAGAAAAAAAGCCTCCGAACAGCACCCTCCAGTCGAGGAACCTTCCCCGGATCCTGAATCAATGTCAAACCCGGGGTTAAACCTAAGCACAACCCAATGGCTCGCCTTGGGCAGTGTCATCGTCTCGCTTATTGGCCTTTATTACAAGCGGGAAGAGTTTCAATCTAGCCTCGCCAGAAGGAAAACTAAACGCCGCAGAGGCAGGAACCTCCGCCGCAGCCGACAAGAGGCGTCCGCCCAATGGATTGGTCGCCCGACGGGGGCGGCTGAAAGTTTTCATTTAAACTTTGAAGCCTATGCATAGGTCATGTCTGACAACAAGCTTGTCAAAACAGTTCTCGACGCGGCAACGTTGGCCGGGATCGCAGCCGGCATCGGTTGGGTTATAAAAAAAGGTTGCGAAAGAGAATTTCACATCGGACCCCAGCAGCCGTGCAATGAACTGCGTGCAGTTCACAGCCGTCATGGGGGCAGCATTCCGCTCAAACAGTACCTCCAAAACCAAAAAATCCTTCCCGACAACGTCTGAAAGTTGAATTAAAAACAAAACCGCGGTCTATAGCATGGCGATCATCGCAATCATGGTAGGCGGGGCTGTGCAGAATGCCGCAACTTTCATCGGCGGCAATTACCTCGCAAGGGCGCCCGGCGGCGGCCACGATGCTGCTCTTGACGAAAAGATGTGCCACGACAAGGCTCTTGGGGCGTACCAAGCGGCTTACAAAAAATACTCGCATGAGCGCTCCCAGCTCCTCGACTGGATCGAGACAAACGCAGAGGTGACAGCGTAGGCCAAGCAGAACTTCACCAACACCGACTACGCCTTCAAACTTCACAACCAGGCGCACCCCGACAAGCCGATATCGCCCCTTAAAAGGCCCAAATTATCTGACTTCTACCAGCCAAGCGAGCTGCAGAAAAAAGGCGAAATGGTTTTTTTGGGGGTGCGAATACTGCAGCACTGGCCTACGCCGCGTTTTGTTTCCTTTGAACATAGGCAGGCATACTGCGATACATGCCAAGCTAGCCAAGACATACTGCAGTCCCGGCCACTACTGGAAAGGCCCCGCCGCCAAGGCTGAGGTGGCCAAAGTCCCATAGGACGCTTCAAAAAAGTGGCTGTAGAGGCAGACGCTCTGGCAGATCAATTTCCCTGCGCCGCGATGCATTTCTCGTCTAAAATTTGATGTACCGACGCCCAACAAGGTGCACCAAGCTCCCCGCGGACGCAAAGGTTTTAAGTACGATTTGACCGTCTCCGATGTGGCCATCCGCTACAAAGAGGCCGAACCTTTGACCTCGAGAAATTCCGAAGAAGTAGCGCAGGCTTTACAGCAAATTTACAAGCGCAGCCCTCTGAAATGGCCTGAAATGCTGCAGGTGGACCCCAGGTGTGAGTTCATGGGTGCTGTTTCCAAAGAGATGAAAAAACACAAAACTTTCAGCCGGCGCGAGCGCCCGCAGATTCACCGCGACCAGGCCTTTGTCAAACCTTTCAACCGCGCCCTGGTTAACCGCCTGTTCGGCCACCAGTACGCCGTGAAAATGCTTTTGTGTGTGTGAAACGGCTTCCCGAGCGGCAAGGTTATTTGCAACTCGTGCCTTAAGTAGAGAGGGCTGGCGGTTAATGTCAGGATTTTCTTGTATTCGTGGCGCACACAAGACGTATGTCAAAGCGGTTGCGCAGGTTTTCCATGGTCTTGCCACAGACGGAGTTGTTCATCAACTTATAGAAGTCTTTCTCGAATGCGTTTTTACCCTTCTTTCGGATGTTCATGTTCATCCGGATGTATGACTCCATCCAGCACTCCTAGTCGAATTCTAGCACCCTATTTACCTTTTCAGTTTCGTTCCCTGCGCGAGATAAAATTGCAGGTTGCGGTAGTGCACAACGTGGTTCTTTTTGTCCTGGAGCGTTAGCAAGAGCTTTTTGCAGTCTGGCGGGTGGAGGTCGAGGCCCTCAATGAGATTCTTTTGAAAAGGTGGCAGCCATTCTTTTTTCACTGCCTAATTCTCCGGGGCGAGTGAATAACTGTTGTGCGCTTCGTGAAGCTCTCGCGGATATTGGACGTCAACCTCGAGAATCCAGCCGCGTTTAGCGTTCTCTTTCTTCTCGAGTATCTGGTTCTCTTCAGACAAGAGCTGCACCCACTTAAACCCAATCTTGGGGAGGAGCTTGCTCATTGCCCACCCATACAGGCCTCCACGTATCCCCCTCTCCACGAAGAGGTGCATGTCGATGTCTGTCAGAAGCTCAAGCTCGACGCCTGTCTTTTTCAAGAGCTCGTTCCAGGAAAAACCGGGGGAAGTGTAGGAGTTCGCGGGGTCCAAGCCATATTGCTCTTGACTGATGTTTTCGAAAACATCTGCCAGCAAAGCAACGTCTGTCCGGACATACAGTAGAGGTCGTGGTAGTCGCCCAGAGTCTTGTATCGGAACGTGTTCCAAATTTGTGCGCGTGCTCTTAATGTGCATCCGAGATGTGCTCACCGGAGAGATTACTGAAGATTTTTTCTTTGGCTGGGATGCTTGTTTCGTTGAACATTTCCCATAAATCCATGTAACTCATAGGGGTAGATCCCTTCTTGGAGAAGGAGCCCAAGGCCGTCTTGATGTCTGACAAGGGTTTTTGTGATTTTGAGCGCTCCTTCTGGTGTGGCTTTCACAAGTGCGTCCAAGCTGGAATGCAGAAAGGCGCTGCTGTCGATGAATCACAGTCCGCCAAGAGAGAATGAAATGTATTTTTCCATGTTGTTGGCGATGCAATTCAGATACCCGGCTTTTTCTGTTGGTTACATTTCCTGTACGTATCAAGTGGTGCGCGACCTAACCCTTCACATTTTGGAATACAACGGGCATTGGAATCGTCTTGGGTTTGATCCGCAGTTTTTTGTTGCACTCGTCGTACGCAGCCCCGCGGTAAGCTTCTGGCGATGGTCTTTCACTGCGTTCCTGAAGTTTTTCCGAAGCAGAGGTTCTGCGCAGAACAGGCATTCTTCTTAGATCTTCTCTATCCATTTGTTGGTTGGGTCTTTTGCTTGTCTTTCGTTTTTTGGCCCAATGAAAGGGAATGTCCATTGCAGTAATTCACCATCAACCTCTTTCTCGGTGGTTGTGCATAATGAGCTCCAGTAGCATTTTTTATGGCTTTGCCCGCAGTACATGCCCGTGTCCTTGTCCCAGACACTTATCGAGTCCAGAAACTCGGGCACTACGAGGCTTTTGTCGCAGATGTGGCAATTCTGGGAGTACCTGAAGCGCACCCAATCGTTGTCCGTCATCACCAGCGGGGCTGGAGTTTCAAGCAAGTTTTCGTCAAGAATTTCTGCTTTTGAGAAGCCCATCAAGCACGTTGTGCAGAAGTGATTTTTGTTGCTGTTCCTAGTCTAATCGTAGAGCAGCTAGGACAACCTCTTCACGAAACAGTAATGTGTGTTTTCCTCTTTCTGGATGAGCAGCAGATTGATTCTTTTGCTTTGGTCACTGACTCGGTACACGATGACGCAGTCGTTTTCCCAGTCAAAGACATTGATCGCAAGGTGTGGATTTTGCTTCTCAAGCTTGTTTATCTGTTTCAACGGTGTGGGGAAGGAAATGCCCTCCCAGTTGATTCCGTCATAGGTTTGATATTTGCTCGTTCTTTTGCGCTTGAAACAGTGCCGATCTCAAAGCCCATTTCAAACATTCATTGTCTCTGTTTTTGGTTCCCCAGTATCTTTGGAAGCTTGATGTATGTTCCACCTCTCAGGGGCTGGAAGCGTGCGACGTTGACTTAGGCAATCGTCATTTTATCAACTTACTATCCACACCCGCGTTCCGACAAGCTCTCGATTTCTCCTTTGATCCGGTCAACAAATTCATTGAATTTTTGGTTGAACGTTTCTTTGAAGTTTGCTTTTGTGAAGACGTGTGGGTCTTCTTTGAAATAGTGCCTGTGTTTTTCTTCGACCATTTCTGCCTTTGCATGCCGCGTTTCGCGTTTGAATTTCACTTCCAGCCCGAAACTCGCTTTGACGCTGCCGAGTTTTATGATTTCGTATTCAAGGACATTCCAAGCTTGCAATTTCATTGTGGTTTCGGCAAAACCAAAGACGTCTCTTTTGTGTTCGTTTTGGCGGAGACCTGGAGAAGTAAGAAAGAAGTAAAGATCATAATCAAAGAGGAAATGCAAGGGTCTGGTTGCCTGTCGGATTACAAGAAAATATGGCATTTGCTTAAAATAAAGTAAAATATTCACAAAAATACTGTCAAAATTGCAACATTGAAATTCCGTTCACATTAATGATCCAAAGGGGCAAACTTATATTTAATTTAGATTTACCATTCTGAAATGATCTTCTACTCCGGCACCAGAGTTATGGCAGTAATTTTCAGCCTCTTGCACTTTTGTTTCAAAAACTTGACAGAAAACCTGTTTTAAAACGCATGGCGAGCAACGACTTACAGCCAGGCGCTAATAACCAGTGCCCACACGGGCTAATGCGCTTGCACAGGTTTGAATTTTCTACGGAAGCGTTCCTTTTCTTCGGACTGAGCCCTGACGTTCTACGGAAAAGGCAAGAGTTCTAGGCAAGAGCTACATTCCTACGGAAAAGCGACGGCTTATACTACGGGAGAGCTAGATTTCTACGGAAGAAGCTCGAGACTGTTTCCACAGAAGAGCTCTATATTTATAAGGAACGATCGCATATTTCCATGGAATGATTGCAGAATTCTAGGGAAAGATGTTGAATTCTAAAAATAACAGTTATGGTTTTACAGAACGACACTACATTTTCAAGTAGAAGCATTGTCCCTTCTGGGCCACCGTAGTACGGTACTTTGCTAATCACCTCCGAGTTAACCAATCAGAGCGCGCGAAAGTGCTATTCACATGTAATAGAGATTGATTGAAATTTAACAAATCGAATGTGGTTTAGCGCTGTCTGTACTCTTTCGACAACGAGTATGCCTCATCACAGTGGTCAAAATGTTGTGGCCTCACGAGGCGCAGCCTTCCAAGATGGCGTCCACGTTTACAGAGATAAGAATTGACGCCAGGAAGCAAATCTCTGCTTTTTTAGCTCGTACATATGCGGAATGGATGAGGTAAACTTTGTTCCTATAAGCTGTACAAAGCATTCAACAGGAGTGAGACAATAAGATTCGCAGATTCCACCAAATCGAGAAGCGACATAAAAAGTTGAGATTGACCGATCGTACACAAAATAACAATTCATAGAGCAATGCATCCCACGGAAACGCCTTTAGAAACGCCTTTAGGCGTCTTGTTGTACAACGAGAGAGTTAATGAATATCAAATTCAAAGGATTCGATTTAGTAAACAAACACATTGATACTGGCCACTTGATAGTGAATTGTGTGATTTGATTTGTTTATTAGCCGCCTTGATATTTTGTCACATTCGGAGTAGCATACTGGTGTTTGTTTCTCAAGTCCAGAACGGGCTACTCTAAAATCCCACTGAATTCTGCTGAGCAGATGTTGGATAGCATAGAAATATAAAAATATCTTGCACTTTTTCTCTTACTTTCCCACGGCGATCTTACACCTTCGGTGCATTTCCGAATGTGAGACCTGCATTGTGTAAATGAGGTTGTTTACGAATTTCACCTTCCCTCACATACAATTGTTCTCAACTGGAATATTTTACCAATCAAAGGAGAAACTACAGAAAAACACGCGTTTAACAGGTGTAAATTGGGAAATTATTCATTTCTGATATTTGCGTGTGTCGGCCGATGTTGGCTACGTCGGCGCTGGTTGTAATGTATCGACGGTATTGTCTACCGGAAGTTGTGTTAGCGGAAGTTCTTTGTTACTGTAAACGTGCGAAGGATCATGGATATGTGTGTGGGCCATGCTTTCCGGGTGTCATGGCGGCCGAATAAAGTGTAGTTCATTTTTATGTAGTTGAATCTGGTTTATTACACGGCCATCCGGGCGTCATTGTTACACTGGTAAATATGCATGGCATGTTAGTGTTCTAAGCAATTGCATTCTGGGAAGTGAGCTTTCGGTACCGCAGTTATGTCATTGCCTCAATCCTTTGTCCTTTAATCACAAATCAGAGGCTGGGTGTGATTTCTGCAATTACAGTATAGCATATTGCTTGTTTCCCGAATCCATTGAGGATCAGAACTTTCCGCCATCTTGGTTTGGTGCTGCGGGCAAAGGGTTTCTTTACCTCGAGGATAAATTAATATATATTTAGGCAAGCCTAAAAGCGGAGCTCCACAGTTTTTTTCTTTGTTGTATGGCATTTACCGATAAAATAGAATCAATGCCAGGACTTGAGCCAGGACGCTAGTAAGGACTTCTGTATTGTGATTATAGTTTTTTTTTTACTGGCCACAGCCACTACCATTCAAACATATGCTGATGTGCAGTTTCGATTTATCATCGGCATTTGCCACGTTGGATGAACTGGGACTACATGACTATGAGCATCAACGATTTTGCTTCATCACAGTTTAATTACATCCGATTACATTTCAGTACAAATGGTGTAAATCTCTAAACTATAGATAAACAGTCCCAGTGTCTCACTTTTAAATCCAACATCACAACCGGTTATGTGCTTTGGTTGAGTCACAATTTTCTAACATCTATCGTTGACATTTTAACCTCAACAAACCGAAATATTCCACAACAAAACAAAATGTTAAAACCCCAAAGTGGGTACTCTTCGACATCACCCAAAAAAGAAGACCAGTACTTTGTTCGCCTTGTTTTGACTCTTTTATGGCGTCATTTTTGTGAGCTATAAGAGTAAAGACGATAAAAAACTACTGTCGGTAACACCGAAAAACATTGCGCGAAAATGACTTTGACTTTTCGTTGTGAAAAGTGACTGCGGCACGATAAGCCATGAATCAACTCAGGTGATCAACTGCAAATGGTTGAGAATGGTTTTATTCTTGACTTCGATCAATTACAAATATTGCAAACTACAAACCTTGACTACAAGTCGTGGGCGGTATGATTTTTTACAACACTGTTAATGACATCATCTGATTGGCAATAACAACAGATAAACAAATCGGTTTCAGAAAAAAACATTTGTCAATAAACATTGAATTGAGGACGGAGTTTTTACTGCAATTAGCCTGCAATGTTTTAACTAACAACGAGAATTGCTGTGAGGAACAACATATTGCTGGCATTTCGAATGCTACAGCTGTCGGTTAAAAATCGTGTTTACTTTTGGCAAGGAGTTGTCGCTCTTTGCGAGAGTTTTGCAAATGTCAATCCGGCTCTTGTTCCTAACAAAGCGGAGCCGAGGATATAAACCGTCCGAACTTCGCTTGGCTTTTCCTCAACCAATTTTGTGCCCAAAAATGAGCGACAGCAGGGAAAACGAAGAGTTTTAGGATCCAAAATGAAATATTGGATAGAAAACATTTGGAAAAAAACACGAGCATTTTTTAGTCCAAACCATATTTGAGATAAAAGCGTGAAAACAACAAAACGTACGTAAGAAAACAAAAAACGATACGAATTTTTCTTCGTCGTTTCTCGTTCAAATTGGAAAAATAAGACAGATAACAAACATAACTTGTGAGTAACCTAGGCAAATCGCTAGTCCGAGTGTTCTTGACATAAGTGTCCGTATAAAAAGCAAAACAGGAATACTAAGCTGCCGATGCGGACAGTTAAGGTCAGTCAATAATCACTCCGAACACAGAGCTGACATAACTAGCCGTCATTTCACACAAAATTATTGCTTTGCTAAGAATTGCTGTGAGGGACAACATATTGCTGGCATTTCCAATGCTGCAGCTGTTAAAAACCGCGTTTACTTTTGGCAAGGAGTTGTTCTTTGCGAGAGTTTTTCAAATGTCAAACTTATCAAGCGGCACTCAGGTTATAAACCGTCCGGACTTCGCTTGGTTTTTCTTCAACAAATTTTGTGCCCTAAAATGAGCGACAGCAGGAAAAAACGAAACGTTTTAGGATCCAAGATGAAATATTGGATAGAAAACATTTGGAAAAAACAAGAGTCCAAACCAATTTGAGATGAAAGCGTGAAAAAAAAAAAAAACAAAACGTGAGAAAAAAGAAACCGATGCGAATGTCTCGATGTTTGTCTCGATGTTTCTCGTAGAAATCGGGAAAAATAAGGCGAGTAACAGAGACAAATCGCTATTCAATTTTCTTGGCATAAATGTCCATATAAAACACAAAACAGGAGTACTAACCTGCACACAGACTAAGTCAGTCAACAATCACTCCGAACGCAGAGCTTAAGCAGAGGCCGTCGTTTCACACAAAAGTAAATCTTATTACTTCATATGCCTATCAAGGACGCTTCTTCAATTAAGAATTTTAGCGGCAAAACCGTCCAGTTTAACACACAGCAAGGTCCGAAGACAGCGCATAATTACTGAAACCTTGCCAGACCACACGATCGTTTCTCTTCATGCAAACTTCTGCAGGCAAACACGAGGAAAAGCTGAAACTCCTTGACACTTGGTAATGTTTTTACAGCTTGACAAGAGACGCTCTCTTTTTCACTGTTCCTCACTATAATTTCGTCTCTTTTCTCGAGCTTTTTGTTGTTTTTTCTCCTGTTACTTGTCAGTACGACTCAGCCTGTTTACTCGAGCTCTTTCTTGTTCTTTCTCCCGTTGCTCGACTGTACAATTCAGCCGGTTTGCTCTTGCTCTTTCTCCCGCTGTTTTCACTGATACTATGCCTGTTTACTCGTGCCCTATCTTGTTCTTTCTCCCGCTTTTTTGTCACTGATACTCCGCCAACAAATAGACAAAACTGACTTTGTTTTAAAACTGTCTTCAAAATTTGGCCATGCAATTTCCCGCCACAAAAACGCGGGTTGAGGACTACGTGTATGGGCAAATGATCTGTCCAAAAACAGCCCATATCGAAGCGCGCTTATATGCGAGCTTGAACATGAAAGTGTTAACTGGAGTGTCACATTTGACTTTGGCTTATATCGAGGGGGTGGACGGTCGTACGTACGTACGTACGTACGTACGGATGGACGTACGGTGACGTCATGACCAAATTTTCTCGGATCGATGGGTTACCATATTTTCTTATCAATGGTGCTCCGCGCGCGCGCCTTCGGCGCGCGCGGAGCTCCGCTATTATGCCAATTCGTTCTAAACGTTTCACCAGATGTGCCAGACATAAACGTAAACCCTGGTCCTGGTCACTGCTCGGTTTGCTCAAAGCAAATTGCCTGAAATCATCGAGCTATAAACTGCGACACGTGTGAAAGTTGGTGTCACGTCAAATGCGGCGCAGTTACTCCCAAAGAGTATAAGAAGCTTCAGTCTACAGCATATTTTTCTTGGTCATGCCCGGCCTGTCTACTGTCTGTGCAATCTCTTCCTTTTGTCAATGTTTCCAATCTTGCTGAGGGGCTGGGTTATGATCAGGATCTAGATGCTGATGGCTCTGTGGGTACTAACAGTGTCGACCTCAATTCAAGCACGGTTGAAGA
>OX419346.1:7587383-7594883 GCA_948470475.1 Galaxea fascicularis
TATCTTAAAAATTCTACAGTCAGTCCGTCTGTGCCGGGAGTTTTATTTGCGGAGAAATCTTTAAGGGCATTTAGCGCTTCTATTTCTGTGATAAGTCCTTCGCATAAAGTTTGCTCATCCTCGTTCGAGGTGGGGACGGCACTTGAGTTAAAGAAAGCGTCGTTGTCGCAGGCACTTTCATAGAATAGTTTTTGTTCTTCTAAGATGTCAGATTGATTTGTTGTGTACGAGCCGTCACTTAGCTTTAACTTAGTGACAACTTTTCTTGAGTAGTTTCTTTTTTCGAGACCATAAAAGTATTTACTGTTGCGTTCGCCTTGTTCGTGCCATCTGGCTCGGCTCCTAAGAATCGTTCCGTGCGTTTTGTAAGCCATTATTTTGTTTAGACGTGCTTTGGTTGAGTCCAGCTCATAAATGATTGTTTTATTGTTTCTGTGTTTTTCCGCTTTCGCGAGTAGGTCATTAATTCTATTTTGAAGGAACTTCTCTTCGTCACGTCTTTCCCGAGCTTTATTTTTGGAATATTTAACCGTGAAGCCTCTGATTTCCATTTTGATAAGGTCTCAACGTAGACCTAGATCTTCAACGGTTTCATATTTGCTTTTGAATTGAGGGAGGTTTTCACTTAGCTGCGAAACGTATTGATTATCTTCGAGAAGGGAATAATTGAATTTCCAAAATCCTGGTCCTTTTTTTGTTAAGATTCTTCAGAGATGAGATTAAGTTGCACAGAGAAATGATCGGTATTGGGTGCAAAAACAATTTGACAATCTGAAATAAGACTATTCAGTTCGTTAGAGATTAGAAAGTAATCCAGCCGACACTGGACCTTAAAAGATTTGTCTCTCCAAGTGAATTGACACGCGTCAGGGTTTAGCGAGCGCCATATGTCGCAAAGATCGTACAATTTGCAAAGCTTTTTAACTTCATTTATCACTGGAAGTTTTCGTGTGACAGTGTTTCCTCCCATTTTGTCGGACTGTGTTAGGGCACAGTTGAAATCGCCACCAATAATGATATTCTCATGAGGCAATTCTTGAAGTTGATTTTGCAAATCATTAAAAAAAAGTACTTGTTGATTAACATCGTTAGGCGAGTATACGTTAACTAAAATAAAATGCGTGTCTTCAGTTATTAATTTGGCTGTAATAAACCTGCCATTTTTGTCTTGGGAAATTTCTCAATTTTGTAGTCGAGCTTGGGATTTAAAAGAATCATAACACCTTTGCTGTGTGTGGTTCCATGACTGAACAACACCCCACCTCCCCATTCCGCCTCCCACATATTTGCTGTTTCTTTTGAACTGTATGTTTCTTGAAGGAAAAAAAGGTCTCTGTTCTGATTATGCAGCCATCTAAAGAGTGCACGCCGATTAACTGATTTGTTAAGACCTCTGACATTGACGGTGAGACATTTTAAATTGAAGGCGTTGAATAATCAGATGTACGGCAATTTTAACAGAACACAGTGAATGAAGATTTGACAACTTTCTCCCAGTGGAGTTCAACGATTCAGAGGCGAACAAGATCCCTTAGCGGAACCATTGGAACTAGAGGCCGTAATGGCCTACACTCGGGCTTTTCGAGTTGCAAATGGATGTTGTGGATGATTTCCGCACAGCCTAATATAAAAAATTATACATGTATTTTGTGACTCAAACTCGATTTGTTAAAGCATTGGGCTGCCTGTGTGAGTACGTGCCAGCGGAAATAAACACGACAGGACCGTGGGAACACAAACAAGCTTAGGCCCGTTTCAAACGCCGTGCTAAAGTCGTGCCGAACTAAATTCGTTATTTAAGTTCGACTTTGGCACGGCTGTAGCACGGCGTTTGAAACCATTTAAGAATTAAGTTCGACTCTGCCGTGTAGCACGGCAAGCTCTGTCGTGCTACCCGACTTTGGCACGGCATGGTTTCAAACGGCGTGCTATTGCCGTGCCGAACTAAATTCATAAATTATAAATACATTTTAAAAGTCAGCAAAACCGGTTTGTTATGGTTTAACGCATGTTTGCAGCAACAGCTTTTAACTCGACTTAATTAAGCTCGACGTTTGAAACCAAATCGTGCCAATGTCGTGCTACAGTCGAGCCAAATTGAATTTAGTTCGGCACGACTTTAGCACGGCGTTTGAAACGGGCCTTAGTTTTCTGCTTTTCTGTGACAGACTTTTTAGCTTTTTCACTGGTATCCTACTGGGCTCGCGATCACAACGTCTTGCTGGCACATGGCATTCACGGTTGTCGTTAAAATACACAAACTTAGCATAACGATATCTGAATTCCTTTCTATATTTTATTTTCACTAAGGCATCACGTTGAGCATGTACAGATAACTGCATTGCCTTCTCAAATACCTCGCATTTTTCAAGTACAACCGACAGTTGTGTTGATAAAACTGATAAACTTACACATTCATGTAGAACACGCGAAGGTACAAGATTACACATAAAACTAACACACTACACAGACTTGATACAGCTGATAATCCACAATCTAAAGTATACAAGAGAAATGAAATACTGGTGACAATAGCCATAAAAGTAAAAACGTTACTTGCATCTTCGCTTCGATGCGTGGGTTCTTCATCACCCAACATGGACGCTTTCCTGTTGCTGCTGTTACTACTGCTGTTCGTCTTTGTACCTCTAATCTCATCATCAACGGGTATCTTGTATTCGCCAGCACCTAAACTGTTCGTGTCAAAGTTTCCACTCAACTTCTTCACTCATTGATAGCTCATTCAGCTCATTTGATCTCATAACATTTTTCACGTTTGCTTCGAGTTCGCGGAACGACCCGTTCGAAATGTACGCTCACCATCATCATTTAGTGTGGGTCTACCGCGAACGGCGTGTACGTTTGTAAGTGGTTTGAGCGTATTGGATACGACACCATTTGCATAGCTGTAGACAGGTCAACTTTTTCCTTTGAAAATCCGTAAAGGAATCCACAGTTGCTTTGTGCCTTGCTTTTCAACACACAAGACAAGCGTAAACAAAACGTAAACAGGTTTTTACCGGGTTTTACAGGGTTTTACAGGTTCATCGTTAGCGCCTGCGCAAATACGCCGGAAATGAGGTTTGTGGAAAACAACGAAAAAAAAAAAGACGACGAAGAACGGACGACAGATTTAGACTCGGGCCTTCCACAGGAAGCCCGAGTAATAATTTGCATACGATTTGAAAAAATAGAAGATTGCTAAAGTGGGAAACGTATTTAAGAGAAGAAATTTAGTAAATGCTTGTGCGTATTATACATGTAGCGCTAATTTTTTCTGTCCCGGAGCTCCTCATATGTGTAAATGCTTTAGAACGATGTAGGAAATGAAGTGGCCCGTGTTAATGCGAACAGTATTGCAGGCTTGAAGATGCAAGAAATCAAACAATGGCTTTATCAGGGAAGTTTCGATGTATTGGTTGTCGCTGAAACTAAACTTGATGATACATTTCCTGATGCTTTGTTTACAATTGATGGATATAAATTTATTCGCCTTGACAGAAACATACACGGTGGTGGAGTCTTTATCTACTGGAGGTCTGATTTTGTTTTGCAATTCATCAAGTCAGCTCCCCTGTTATCCAGTATTTAGGCATGTATGGTTAAACTTACAATTAGCAATTCTTTTATGATGATCTGCGCTGTTTATCGTCCTCCCAGTACTCAAGTTTATTCTGGAGGAAGCCATTATGTAGCTTTTTAGACTGCGCTTTATCGCTGTGTGATGAATTGGTATTGCTTGGCGACCTAAATTGTGATCTTCTGCAACCTGACAAACATTCCAGGGAGGGTAGAGACTTGCTTGCTCTCTGTGATATTTTCGACCTTAAATGTCTTGTTAAAGAACCTACTAGCACAACAACGACATCTTGCACCTTGATTGATGTGATCCTGACAAATAATTGGAGGAGATTCCTGTCCACCGGTACCTTAGAACCTCATATCAGTGATCATAGGTTGATTTACACAGTCATGCGGGCATCATGCACTCGGAAACGTGCCAGGAAGAATATTTGCCGAAGTAAGAAATGTTATAGTGATAGGGAACGATTTATTTCTGATCTGAATACCGTTTTCATATTTCATTCATTTTTGATGATATAGATGATCAAGCCTGGGCATATCCCTCTATTCTATAACTTGATCAAGTCTCTTGGCACTAACAGTGCTGAGTGTCTCTAGTTTTTGTAGTCATTATTTATTTAATAATTAAGTGTTAAGTATGGCTTGTCTAATATTTAATTTTATAAATAATGTTGTTTAATCTGGTCTCATGTCTCCAATTTTGTATACTTTATGAATCAAACAATCATACTAGGAGTATTTGTTTATGTAATTTATTGGATTATATTATCGTGCGTGTTTGTAAATTGAGTAGTCATAATTAGTTGTTTAAGTAGTATTGAAATAATATTAGTTAAAGCCTTCTTTTCCTCATGTAAGTTCTTCTAATTCTGTCTGCTGACCATATGCCATTTAAGCCTGTGGCTTTGGCTGCTCTCGTGTACCAGAGGCTGATATGTAATAACAAAGTGGAATGGAAGTACTGATAGACCCCACTGGATATTTTACGTTAACTCGAATATTTTCAGCTGATGGTGAACTATTACTGTGAAATCCGGGAACCGTGAACAGTAGAAAGATTTATGGAATGTTATGACACTTTTCATTGGTTGCTGCACAATGAGAAAAGTCAAAATTAAATCAAAGTGTTCCCAGTGTTTTGGATTCGTACGATCGATAATTGCGTCCCATAACACTCAATTTCCCCTGTTTATTTCAAATTAACTTGCGTCTCAAGCTAGTTTTTACTGTCCATGGCCTCATACATGTCCAATACACTCGACCTGAGTCAGGTTGTCTTCACTCGCAGACGGACGGAGTCCGATCGCGACCGGAACCGGAAATCGGTGCAAGGCGCTTGATCAGTGGTACCGGAAGTAAGAGGTTTAATAGGAGCGATGGGGGGTTGAAAAGTTGGCAAACAGACTCGATCGGATCCGATGGAGACAGCTCTTCCTGGCAAGAGTCAATCGGACTCTCGGAAGTCAGTTCGCGCGTGGCATAAAATATCTCTCAGCCATGAGGTGAAACAAGCGCACGCTACACATGAAATAGACGTCGTTCTTGCCATGAGGCGATACAAGCCGCTACGACATGAAACATTAGTCGTTCTTTAAGCCAAGAGGCGAAACAAGCACACGCTACACATGAAATATACGTCGTTCTTAAAGCCATGAGGCGATACAAGCGCGTTACAACATGTAACATTAGTCGTTCTTTAAGCCATGAAGCGAAACAAGCACATGTTGCACATATAATATGTCGTTCTTAAAGCCATGAGGCGATACAAGCCTTTACGACATGAAACATTAGTCGTTCTTTAAGCCATGAGGCGATGAAGCGCGCTACATATGTAAGATTAGGACATGTAACATTAGTCGTTCTTTAAGCCATGAAGCAAAACAAGCACACGCTGCACATGAAATATACGTCGTTCTTAATGCCGTGAGGCGATACAAGCCACTACGACATGAAATATTAGTCGCTCTTTAAGCCATGAGGCGATACAAGCGCGCTTCACAGTAACACAGCCGGTCATTCTTTAAGACATGAGGCGAAAGCCAACATCATGAAATATTGCACTCGACACTATAGCTCGTTCTTTAAACCATGAATCTGAACAAGATTTTCACAAATCCTGCCCACTGAATTCCTGTTTACGACAGAAATTTTTGTCATCCAATCCCTGATTGAGATAGAACGATCGCTGCAAAGTAATTTTGATATAGTATTATCGCTGAGCTGTTTTCTTGTATGGAACTGTTTTCTTTTGATCAAAGTGATCGCAGTGATTAAGAGGAAACATGACTTAAAGTTACACCAAAAAACCAACAAGTAATTTGTAAAGTAATCGCTTTATTGTATGGTAAATCAATTGTGATGAGAGGATTTATTGGTATTTAGTTTATTTTGCTTTCGCTGATAAAAATATAAAAGCCAACGTAGAAAATATTTAGTCTTTTGTTGCAAGTTCAATAATCCGTGAACTCAACCTGTTGTTAGTCACTGAATCGTTAAATGTTCTGTAGGATCATAACTGTAATAAGCATTCAAGCTGTAAGTCAACCTGTTAGAAGCCGTTGTCCACCTTTGTAACTTTTGGAAGTGATTAATGTTGAGAAATTCCATTATAGCCAATCACTACTTTACAACTGTATCAGGTAACGGTTAGTTATGAGTTTTTAATGATGTGACTTCATCACCTAAGATTGTGGTTATCGCATAAATAGAAGTGCATTGTAGATGTTTCTTGGTTACATCCGGAGTGATATCCTGGTTACATCCGGAGCGATATCCTGGTTACATCCGGGGTGAATTCCTACTGAGTTACACCCTTGATTATGTTCGGGCTATGCCCTTGGTTGTATCCTTGGTATTAAACGCTACGTTGGACCCAAGTTCTGTGTGGATTTACTGTCTCAAGGATAGTCGTTCGTCGTAATAGATCCCGACCTTCCGGCCGCAGCCAGCGAGTTCCCCAGGAAGAAGCCTTTTCCAAAGAAGTTTTATTGAGTTTCCCGTCCCGTCCGATTGTCCGTTTGTGAAGGCAAAAGTCTGTTTTCACACAATGTGTATTATTAAACTCGCTGTTTACAATGACTCGATCATGCTGATTTATTTACTTCATGAAAATCAACTGAAGCGAATATTATAATGACAGATTTCTAGACATTTTATTGCACCCCCTCCTCAACTATACTTTGCTGTTATTTATTTGTTTATTTTGCCTTTTTCCTAATATATTTCCAGGTTAAAAAAAGTAGAATGTGTGGCAAGGTGAGCTCTAGAAACCACCAGGCTTTTAGTTGAGGCCACCTTGTACATACTGACAATATGTTTGCATAAATGGTGCTGCAAGTGACCGGCCTAGTCCATTCAGTAATTATTTTATTAAAAACTCTAGTAGTTTTTTCTTAAAGTTAGGAAAACTTGATAGGGAAGTGATCGTAACAGGGAGGGAATTCCAGATCTTTGGACCTTGGTAAAGAATTGTAAATTTCTTCAGATTAGTTCGGCAATGGTGTGCGCGATAATTGTTGGCTGTTCTTGTGCTGTAGCTATGAATTTGACTATTTGTTTGAAACAAGTTGGCAAACAATGGAGGCAACACGTTGTTGTGGAAATAGTACATAAATTGCGCTATTTGAAACGTATTTATTTGAAAAATGTCTAAAATTCCTAATTTGGAGAATAAGGGAGCAGAATGTGCTCTATAGTCTGAATTGGTAATAGCTCACACAGCCCGCTTTTGCAAAGAATAAATTCTGTTTAAGTTTGTTACGTATGTAGACGGCCATGTAGAGTTGCCATAGGTAATATAAGGGTAAATTAACGAGTAGTACAGAGTAAGTTTCCTTTTTGAAGATAGACAGTAGCGGGATCTAAATAACATTCCAATTGATTTAGACATTTGTTTACATGAATAGCTGATATGAT
>OX419346.1:7599883-7624883 GCA_948470475.1 Galaxea fascicularis
ATGGGGATAGATGGTCTAAGTGGGGTTGTGGCACTTCTCACTTACACGTTTTTATAACAACCTCGACCAACGTCATTCTACTACCCAAGAATCAAAGCTCTCCCTATAAGATTCCTGGATACGGTTTTAATTCTTCTGAAATTGTCTTTGAGAATTTGTCAAGTCCTCTTCTTGTGGCATCTGGCCAGGAATTGCGATTGTGGTACTCTCAGGATTTGTTTAATAAGGAAGAAGAAGATAATGATGGTACATCATGCGCTTACGTGTTTGCCAAGTACATATAAATACTGGAGAAAATCCCTATATTAGTGTAAATTAGATTTAGACTGTGAGCAGACGTAACTTTGTCATGAGTTAGCTACATGTCTTTAGGTACAATTTATTTTGTTGCTTCTTTATTACGTGATTAATACTAAACTACACCTATACAAATTTACGCTCATAGTACTCAGCTTATTTGAAATGTATTCGGAAGCTTGAAAGTCGCATGGCCAAATTAGCAGTTGATGTTTCGGTACTATTTCAATAACTGGACATCGGCAACGTTTAACAAATTAACAACAACCCCCAACATTTCTTTTGTTCCCTGATCACTGAAGCGTAGCACCCGTTTGCACAACTCATCCAACATTGTTGGGGCCACACACGTGCATTACATATGGTCTCTATGGAGATGGCAGCGGAATTGTAAGTTTACGAAGTCTTATGGGTCGAATCCTTTCCCATTATACATTACGTGTCTTCATATTTTTGCAAGTTTTTTTATCCGTTTGCACACCACTGCCAACAACCTCCAGCATTTGCCGGACCAACAACTCCCATCAATGTTGGGAGTTGTTGCGTCCGTTTGCACCTAGCTTTATGTGTGTTTACGTCAAACTAGCTATTTTCATCACCAAGACGCGTTTTCGAATGTCAAATTTGTAAATTTAAGCATGAACTAAATCCCAAAGAAGCACATGTACGATTTAAAAAAATTTGCACGTGCAAACAGTGTGCACGCCCAAAGGATGAAAAAAAAGTTCAAGCGAGCCTTGGTGGTGAATTTTGCACAACTGACGTAATCGTGCATAAAGCCTGATACTCCAGCCAATCACGGCAGACAGGAGCAGCGCAGTGAGCCAATCAGAATTAAAAGCAATTAACGCTCCAACGCCAAGCCCGAGAAAATACGCGCGTTCAACTTGCGATTGGTATTAGTTCTGAAAAAGTGGCGCAAGTTTTGTTGGACAATCACAGAGCGAAGCAATGCAAAAACAGAGCACTAAAACAAAATTTCTATTGGACGCTCAAATTCAAACCACTCTATGATGTTTTACTTTAGCTTAGTTAGCACAGGGGCGGTTTAACGTCATAGAATTAATTTAAGGAGTTGAATAAAACATTCCTTGTAGAACGAAAAGGTTTATAGAGGCGATTAACCAAGTAGCTGAAACTAAAGCAAACAGAAGCTGTAACGGTGTAAGCCGATTTACTACTTTTAACAGTCACGGTTGCCTTAGCGCGCCACGACGAGTTGCAAAAATACTTGAGACAATGTACGTCGTTTGGCCCTTAATGACGTTTCATGACCTTTCGCTCTCCCTCTCCCTCCCCATCTTATCAAAATTGCTAACAGTGCAACAACATGCTCGAAACTTGGAGGAACAACTTTGAAAGAGGGATGGGGGGGAGGGAATTTGTGTTGTATCTCACAGATTTCTGAACAGCAACGCTTTTGAGAAAGAAAATTTGTTTTTGATTGCCAGTGTCTCAACAATTTTGCAACTGGTTGTAGCTTTTCGATTAAGTTAGACTTGTTCTCGATTGATGTTAACTTTTGGAGCAATCTGCTGTAAAGTAAATCGATTAAAATAACCTTGTAATTCTATTTTATACATATCTTTTATATACTTCCTTTTTTTATTTTTTTTAACAAAATTTGGGGAGGCAGGGTGGCCGAGTGGTTAGGGCGCTGGATTTCAATGCGTGTGACCCGGGTTCAAATCCCGCTCTGGCCACTAGCTGGTGTTGTTCTGGGTAAGTACCTGGTTCAACTCCTCGGTCATCCTTGTAAAATAGCCAACCGGTTTGCCTCCCGCCGGTTGGGATTCTTATCATGTTAAGTTTATTTGATAAAATGCTCGGAGATATTAGCTGTACAAGCTACTCTAAAATCCGAGGGTAAATAAAGTATTATTATTATTATTATTATTATTATTATTATTATTATTATAACGGAAAGGATTTTGTTATGTTTTTAGCATCACCTCTCTCGTCTGTTATGTTATCTGTTTTCGCCTTTGCAAATGTTAATTATTATGATTATTATGATTATTATCCTTTATTACAATTTTGAATTTTTGAAGTCCACGCTGAGTTAATTTAGAGAGCTTAAGCAACGACGACGGCAACGAGAACGCCACAAAACAATAGGCTTAATGAGCAAAAACAATCGCCCTGTACAGTTTTGTACATTTTTTTGCCGTCGACCTCTGCAAAACAACAATGTGAAATGACTAAATTTTAGGATTTCTTGAGAACGTGAGCGCATGACGGCAAGTTTTTTCTTTGGTTTTATGCAAGAACGCTGCCTCAAGAGTTTTGCTTTCATACTCTTAGACATAGAGCTGAACTATGTCGCCTTAAAATTAAGGTAGTTGCACCGGTAGAATTTCATGTTTTTAAACGAGATCATTTCCAGCCCAGTTGTAGTTCATGTCATGTAATATTAAAATAAAGTGGTTTTATCCCGAAATAAACGGACGGCAAAGTACAAATAAACGCTGAAGTTTGGCATTTTACCGGAAGTTCGTTCAGTTGACCGAGTAAGGAGATTGGGCCGGTGGGGTATAGAGCAACGAGAGGTGCGAAGATTCACAAACACAAAGCCGTCGCTCTACTTTCAATGGATTCTGCAAAGGTTCCTTGCGAACCATTTTCAGCCGTTTTGGGGATGGATCTGGCTCGAAATCTGGATCCTTGTTATCTGTCTCGTTACCCGAAGACTCTGATGACATATCTAAGCAGAAATCCATTTTTCTTTTAGCCAGCATCTCTTTGACTTTAGTTGACGTGTCATACATCGTTTTGCCTGAAGAAATATATTTCACCGCATCGTGATGGTCGTATGATGTTATTTCTGTTGTCCATGGGGCTGGAAGCGAAAAATCTATTCGAGATCCAGTTCCAATACTTCTTGCTTCAGCCCCTTTCTTTCCTTTGACTTCGAAAGTTTCTTCTTTTTATCTTGCGATGCCATTGCAAACAAAGGCGTTTTACAATTCGATCAATTATGCGCACTTCGCTAGCGGAAGTCGATCTCAAATGTCACGTCCTTAGCAACCGCCAAACAAAGTAATGTGGGGGTAGTGTTAGGGGTCAAAACAAAGACAAATCTAGCAACTGAGACCCGAGAGGAGAGTAAAACATTGTTCAAGATGGTAGCCAAACATTTAACCACGATCTCTTGCTACAAAATTGACTTTAGCGAGCCTTTTTGGGCGTTTTTTGACAAAAAGTGGACTGAACGCAGGTTATCCATATTTTTCAGAACGTTTTTCTTCAAAAGTATAGCCCCTATAACAATGAAATTTGGCCATTTTGTTCAACTCGTTGTAATAAACGATCGCTTGCTTGCAAACTAAGTCGTGATTCAAATTCCTCGACTACCGTCAATTTTTGGCAAAAATTGGAAATTTCACAATAAATTTTTAAATATCGCTTCTTTTGCGCTTTGCAAGCTAGTGATTATTCAGAGTGTTGATGTTTGTAGGATTCTCAAAAAAGGGAAAGTATATTTATCTCACGTCCACAAAAAAAATAGATTTTTTAAATTTATAGGCCCCAGGGGGCAAGGCACTAAGTTAATAATTAACAGGTACAAGGCCACAATTATATTGGGATAACAAAGTCAAGTACCAATTCTAGTCTCTGACAAGTATTCAAATTTATTAGCTGAAATTCTAAGATAGTATCCCATTTTAAAGTAGATTCCAAAATACTTAAAATTACTCAGTGCAACTACTTTAAGCGCGAAGTTTCCTCAATAAATCGTCTGCTTTCTATTGACGATAATTAATGCAGGAGTGAAGCTGTTAGGTGAGCGAATACGTTCTGTGAACCACACTAACATCTTGCTACGTCCGCGACTATATTATCGGCTGAAGTATTTTGTGAAGAAAGCAACTTCTTTGTACGGTGATAACCCGGACTCGGGTTGGTAGTAATTTTTTCTTTGTTTTTAATTTTAAATATTGGAAAAAACTTGGCCTCAGGTGTACATAAACCAAATCTACCATTTAATTACTATTTAGATAAACCCCAGGGCTCTAGTTTTTCTTATCACCTACTAATTCATCTGAGATTGAGAATATAATTATGTCCTTAAGTTCAACCAAGGCTTGTGGCCCTTTTAATATTTCAATCTCCCTTCTTAAGACTATAAAAGGTGTCTTATCAATTCCTCTACAGCTGTTATTTAATCAGGGATCTCGTTTTCTACTTGTATGGTGCCTGATCAATTTAAAGTCGCCAGAGTAGTTCCAATTCACAAAAAGGGTCCAGTTGTTTAGTCTCCAACTATAGACCTATTTCCTTGTTTTCCATATCTAACAAATTAATTGAAAAACTAATGTACAATAGAATTATTAGCTTTCTTGAGAAATTTGCAATTCTCAGTACAAAATAATCAGTTTGGCTTTAGATCAAAGCATTCAACCACCCATGCTCTTCTCCTCTTGACTGATAAGATCGCAAAGATCAATTGATAATGGCACCTACTCTTGTGGCATTATCTCCGATTAATTTAAAGCATTTGACACTGTCGACCATAAAATTTTATTAACCAAGTTGGAGTATTATGGTATACGAGGTGTTATAAATGATTGGTTTGCATCTTATTTAAGTAACAGAACACAGTTTGTCTCTTTGTTTGGCACTGATTCTGATTACCAGTCCGTTACATGTGGAGTTCCACAGGGGTCAGTGCTTTTGTATATAAATGATATGCCTAATAAATGCTCCAATATCTTAGAATTTCACCTTTTCGCTGATGATACAATCTTGTTCCTTAATAATCCTAACATTCTAAATTTAGAAACCAACTTAAATGTAAAACTAGAAAAGGTGAGCCAATAGTTATTTGCTAACAAATTATCTTCGAATATTGAAAAAAACTAGCTTTGTGGTATTCCATTCTCCGCAAAGAAGAATAGCTCATAAGTTGAATCCTAGTATCTCCAATACATCTGTTAAATCTGATAATCAAATTAGCTCTCCTCTAAATCTCAGTTTGTTCCAGCAAGAAAACACACAAACCTAGGCTGCGACTCGCTGCAAGCCAAGCGCTTGGTTTATTCACGAAAAGACTAAAAGATACATGACTTACCATAGAAACCTAATATACAATCCAAGAAATATACATCTAAAAAAAAAACTGGATCACAAACTGATTGAAATGGGGTCGTGGAACAACAGCTGGGTGAAAAACCTCCCCGTACGTCCACTTGTTCCTAGGAGGAAAAACCCAGGCCAGCTGTACCCCATAAAAAAAGGTCCCCCGGGCAAGACCAACTAAATAGAAACTAGAATCAATAAAAAGCAGTACGAACGAGAAAACTAAATACCTAAAGTCTTAGAAACCGACAAACGAGAAGGTAAAGAATCTTGGACATACCCGTCCTTAGCTGATTCACTAGCCCAGCGACCATGACGCTTAAAAAGTCGGTCTGGTACGCCAGCATTTGCGGCAGCAGTGGCCCCGCCACTCCTAAGGCTATGCCTACCAATGGCAGAAATAACAGGTACAATATCTTTAAAGGCCTCTAGCATTAACTCTCTTAACCGTGAATAGCTTAAACCTTTAGATCTCAGCTTATAACCACATTTAGTTCTAGAAAGCTGACAAAACAAGGGGTTATCACAGGAAAGCCCAGCTCTATCTAAATAACGGTTCATCATAGCAACCGGACAAGTTGCTTTACTAGAAGAAGCTACAACAATCTAAGCTCCATCCCTATACGGATCAGTTTTACTAAATTGAATAAATAACTTTAAATGTCATTTTGGATCTTAACATCGGATTGAACAAGCTTAGCAAGCTCATCAAATCTGAGGAAGGCAGCAAAAGCTGGTAAGTAAATAACGACCGAACGAATATTATACAAAGAGGCCATTGGGCCCGCCTTGGAGGCAACTAACTGCTCTAACTGAGAGACTGTGATAGGCTCCTTCTTAGTTGTTTGATGGGCCAGCAAACGCTGCGTACCGGCAAGCGTACTCTTCACCAACGGATGATCAGAAGGAGACGGCTCGCCACCCAGCTGGTGAAACCAGGCAATGCCGTGGACTGCTGACTCCAGGGCAGACGCTGTCTTCGCGTCAGTCATTTAATGACACAAATAAATAGCAAAGAGAAACGGAGAAGCAGGAAACACTGTCAAGCCATGTTCTCATGTCCAAGACCTCCACTTGATGAAAGAAGAAAAATACTTGGAGGAAGTACTGGGTGCTCTGCTAGCCAACGCAACATCCGAAAGAGAACTTGCAAGGAATTGTAAAACACTGGATCCCTGGGGAACCGCAGCCCGAACATCCGATCATATAGTAGAGCTGAAAACATCTGCAAAATAAAAGCAAAAGGAACACACACACACTTAAAAGTCAAAAACAAACAAAAATGACGCGAACGCTGGAACAGTAAGACCGAGATGAAAGACAAAACCAGCACGCCCAAATATATACCCCTACTAATTACCCACATACCAGTGCACACGCCTAAAGAAACATAAGATACCGATGAGAGCATATTTTCCTGCTAATTACCAAGTCAAACGCAGGAAAATACCAATATCTAGGACTCGTTTTTGGTTCTGATTTGAACTGGAAACCATATTTATAAATTTATACGAATTGAGCAAGAAGATTTCAAGAGGTATTGGAGTACTATCTAAGGTTACATGTTATGTAAACAGAAACATATTACCGCAATTATATTATTCACTTATTTACCCCTTTCTCACCTATGGTTTATCAATTTGGAGCAATACTTATAGTTCTACTCTCAGTCCTTTAGTAATTCTTCAAAAGAGAGTACCATAACTTTTTCGGTTCGAGATGAACACTGTGAGCCTCTCTTTAAGGAATTACAGATTATTAAATTAACTGATCTTGTTACCCTTCACAATGCACTCCTCATGTATCACTACCACCATAATCTTCTTCCATCGTCCTTTGAAAATGTTTTTCAAACAGTAGCATCCATACACTCATGCAATACCAGGCTTGCTTCTAAATCAACCTATTACATCAATACCATCAAACAAACTATGGTAAATTTTACTTTCGCTTTGCAGCTGTATAAGTTTGGAATCACCTTGATGAAAGCATTAAACATCTCCCCCTTAAAACGTTTAAAAGAAAGTCAAGTTTAACATCTTACAGTCTTCCTGTTCATGAGTTTTCAACCGGTAGATATTTTTTTTCTATTATTCATTCATTTATTTATTTATTCTTTTTGTCTTTTTTTATTTTATTGACTTATTATCTGCTTTGCTCTAGCTTTAGTGCCAACCTACCTTCTATACTTAAACATTACTTAGTTTTAGTCAGCTCGATTAGCTTTTCAGTTATTCTGAGTAAATGTTACCTTTCTTGTATTAACAGATTATGTTGTGAATTAAGTTTAACTTTTATTTGGTAATAAAGCTGGTGTTGTTGTTGTTAAACGATTGGCAGCAGATTTTTATGTGAATCGAACAGTGCAAGCCATCGAAATTATGATCATTTGCGAGTTGCACAGTTAAAAATCGACAAGAGTGTAGCCTCAAAGATTTGTTTTTATCCTTCTTCAGACAGAGCTACAGCTGTGTCTCTTAAAAAACAATTAGGACGTTGTAACGAAGTTTGCAGAAATCGAGAGAACAATTTGGAACATTGAACTGCCGCGTCACTATTACATAAGCTGTTCTAAAAACTTCTCCTTATTCCGGAACATTCTGTTCAGTTATTTTAAGGATATCTCATCATGAGTGTCTAGAATGTTCTTACTACTGAAAATAGTGTTTCAGAACTGATAGGTATGATGCAATCGACTGTTATATATAAGGCTCGAGATAGTATGACCTGGAGAATCTTCTTGAAGTTATACTACAGACAAATAAAGTGTTTTAAGTGGAAACAAGAAATCTGCTCTTGGCTTCGTGACAGACGTTTTCTCAATAATTCTTCCACTTTTTTGACGTTAATTACCATTACCATTTTTGGTACTTTATAGCAGTTGTTAAGTATTCAGTGAACGCAAGAGCCATAATAGAATTACAAACTGCTTTCCCGACTTTATACGGACGGATTCAGCCACCAATCACAAACACAGATCGATCTTGAAACGCCTATTTTTAATAAGCCACCTCATGAAATCAAATTATGTGGAATTCTTACTTCTTACTTCATCGTGACAGTGACAAACAATGAATTTTTTGGGAGTTTAAGCAACGACTACGCCTACGGCAACAAAAACGTCGCTTCTGAATATAATTTTGCGGCATCGCACGTATTTTGCGATTATTCGATCTCGTTCAAGTTGTGCAATGCGGACAAAGTATCCTACAACTGGATTGGTACGAAAGGTCTTGAAGAAAAGATAAAGAATGAAAGATTCACTGTTGCGCGTTCACGTTGTCTTGAAAACCTTAAATTTGGTCAATTCACGTGATTGTTTTGCAGAGTACGGCAAGTAAATGTACTAAGTGGATACCGCACGTGCAGCACGATTGTTTTTCGTCATTAACTCCATTGTTTTATGGCATAAGACGATAGAGATGTAAAGTTAACATTGTCAGAACGGAAACATCCACTGGGCACTGTTGCAACATAAAATGAGGTCCGTTTTCAAAGTCTTTCTCGTTGTGATGTTTTCTCAAGAGGCATCAGCTGAAAAGTTATGTAAAGATTACCGCTCAGAACCTGTTTTTGCCCTTGTTGATCACGTATATAAATCATTCACTGCCGATCGTTTGGCTACCTGCTACATTGCTTGTACCACCCAACCAGATCAGAGCCTGAACTACGATCTTGCAGACAAGACCTGCCATTTTAACAACGACACCAAATATTACCGCGCCAAGTATTTTGTGAAGAAAACAACTTTTGCATACTCTGATAACCCGTACTCAGGTCAAAAGTAAATATTTCTTCCTAATTAAAATTTATCGACTGGCAAAAATTTTTGTGTTGCGCGTCATCGAAAGTAGGATATTCTGGCAGTTATGCAATAAGAATTGTCTAATTCGGTTAACAAAGTTGTTGTTCCTTTTCCGAGAACTAACTATAAAGTGAAAAAGTACTTTTAGTTACAGCGGCGATTTTATTGGGATTGATTGTACCTGATTTATTTTCTTAAGGTGTATAAAAAATGATTAAAGATTAAGAGAAGACTTAACAACGTTTAAAAACGACACCAAATATTAACGTGCCAAGTATTTTGTGGAGAAACCACCTTTTTGTCTACTCTGATAACACAGACTCAGGTCAGAAATAAATCTTTCTTTCTAATTAAAATTTATCGATCGGCAAAAGGTTTTGTGTTGCGTGCCATCGAACGCAGGATATTCTGACAGTTACGCATTAAAAAAACTGGCGAAAATGTTGCCTCAACAGTTTTGCTTCATCCTCGTGAAGAAGGATTGTGAGGCTAATTCACAACAAAGTATGATTCTGCAAGGATCACTAAACGTCACATTTATTGTACAATAATCCAAGATGGAGGTAAACGGAACCACGTGGTAGCCATGCACATAACTTGAACTGAGAAGTTAGAAGACTGGGGACTAGTAATGTCAGGACACCTCTTAGAGATAGAGTTGAACTATGTCGCTTTAAAAGTAAAAGGGGAAGTTTCTTCAATAATTTTTCTGATTTCTTGTGCAATAATTAATGCAGGAATGAGAAGTGTAAATGTTGATTTCTGCAAGTTGTTCTAAGAAAGAAGGGTTGGAATAAAAATATGAATTATTTCATATATACTTCACATCCCTTCATTGTGCGGGAAAATATGAACTCAATAAAAATATACTGTCGAACGTTTAGCAATTATTATAAAGGAACAACATACTGATATTCTAAAGGAAAAATTCCGAGATGGAACGAGCCGTCAAAGTTCAGTGAGTTGAGATTGAGTTAAGACTAAGTTACCGTTAAACAATTTTTGTTACTTTAAAGCAGTTTTAAAATGCTAAAAAGAAAAACAGAGGTTTTTTTTTTCGCGCTCAAAGTTACATTTTCGTAGAGGTTTGTTAACTGAATTGCAATTATTCAGCCGCCAACACGAAGACGATTTGCATCACGTGTTCTTATATTCCTATTTCAGTCTGTAGCCTTGTTTCAGAAGAAAAAGAGACCGGTGAAATAAAGGATGTTAAACGAGGTTACCATAATATTTAGTACGTACGAATTGGCATTGATTCTAGATCCACTCAACTATTAATTTTAAAACTATACATAAGGTGTTGGAGCTGCAAAGCAATTTTTTTTCACTGTAGCGTACAGTAGATGTCTGGTTATCCTATGCCTCATCCGCTACTGCTTATACACAGATATAGAAACAACCACAAATAGTACGGAAGGTGACAATAGCCGGTTCGGAAAGAGTCGGAAGGGACCGCATAGCCATTTCTGGTTTAACCAATTTTGTGTACAAAATAAAAAGGAGAAACCAAAAATTTTAGTGTCCGGGTGAACTATTTGGACAGCAAACTTTAGGAACTGAGACGAACAAACATTGTAAAGAACAAGCTTCTCTCAGATGAAAGCGTAAAAGAAATCCCCTGCGGGTCAAAACAACAAAACCATGCAAGGAAACAAAGAACGATACAATGCGAATGCTTCTAATCAGTATCCTAGAAAAAGTGGAAAAACAAGACAAGTAACAAACAAACATGCCTGTAGAAAAGACAAAAAGCAGATAGAACCTTACTTGGATCTGACACGGCTAAATAACATCGCCATCTCACGCAATATCTTTGCTTGGCTAAGCAGATACAAAGACCCAAAGTGTATAGATAGTTTCACAGCTACTTATCACGCTTAACAAGGAAGATTCTTTCATTAACGATTTCAGAGTACAAACATCATTCAGTTACACACTACAGACGTTTTTCGCTTGCAGACCCGTATAAAGCAAAGATATCTAGCCGAATTCGCTGTTCTTATCATCCAACCGCTGATTTTTACCGGTCATAATTTTCATAAGCCTTCCTGGCAGACATTCCTTTGCTGGTCACGCAACCTTTCCTCAACAACGAACGTCTTAGTAAAACGAGCGACGACTTCCTCTCACGCAGATGGCCCAATCACAGGCCGTTTACCACTTTGCATTTGTATAGAAAAACCAGTGAGAATTTTTCGCCAATTGGAACAGTACAATCAGTTGATCGCCTTCCCCTTGGATGGAAAAACCGGTGAGAATTATCCCATAAATAGAACAGTACAGATTTCTCCGGGTTTGGGGCAACAAACCACACATTTTTTGTGAAGGAGTGTGGTTCTCGGGCAAGGCAAATGGTTCGGTAAAAACGAGAAAGGAGGAATAGCTCTGTGAGTGAACGCATTCCTTTTTTTTTTTGACAAGAATCCACTGCAAGGAATTGTTCCAATTGTTGTCCCACTGGGGAGGGAAGGGGGGAGGGCTACTAAACTGAGAAAAAAGTTTGGCCAAGAAGTTGTGGTCCTCCCTTCTAAAGGGTCCAAAAAACCTCTGATCCTCTCCCCTTACTTTATTAAAAGAAAACTGTGACCCCCCCTAAAAGGCATTTTTTTTTTTAAATGGCGCTCTCCAGAGTGAGCTAAAAAGATAGTGACTCTCTCCCCAAATATAGTAGCCCCCCGCCTTCCCCCGGCGCTAAATAATAACCGGTCCCTTTCTCGATTAGAGGTTTCTGCACCTGAGAGCGTCTCTTTTAGTCTATCAATATTATCCCACGCTAGCGTTGTGTTAACATATGTCTGAATATTTTTGGGCATAGGGACTTCATTATCAGGCATCAAAACCACTTTTTGTAGTCAAAGTGCCGTACTTATTTCCTCAGTTTTGGGATAAGCGATCCCATGCCCACACCGGTTTAACATCCGCATACGGTAACAGTATTTGCTTGGGATGTTTCTGTTTTATTCCAGTTACTCCATATATAATAATGTCTTGCCCAAAGAGTTGACAAGGCGCGGGACGCGATGAAAATTTTATATTCCGTTGGGATTTCTGTGTTGCCAGTTAAGAGAGAGTATGGAAAAGCACTGATCTACTTCTTCTGGATGGTTGACTGCAATTTCACATAGTTCAGAAGGTTTCGGTGCACGTGGCCACGACATTTCAGTATTATTTGCAAGAACCACATCACAGATGTGCAGGCCAACTTGCTGTATTTCCTCGAGTTTCGATGGAATATCTCTGTTGTCTAATTGCCCGGATAACTTTATCATCTCTTTGGCCAGTTGAGCCTTTGAAAGATTTTTGGGAAAAACAAAAAGCTAATTATTGTTTACGAGATCTTCAAGCTGGAACAAGTCGCCGAATTCTTTTTCTAACTTTCTTCAGAAATGTTTTTTCGTTGATTCGTTGATTTCAGTGGCGCCCATTGATTGCACGTAGATTATTAGCTTCTCTCTCAGATCAATCATCTTCATAATCCTGGGACTTTCTAATAAAACTGATCGAATAAACTCAAACAGTTTGTTATAAGCTTGAGATTCTATCTTACAACAATTGGTTTCATCCGAGTGAGGTTCACTTTCCAAGTCTGAGTACTTGCTTTCTTTATCATGTCGGGTATACTCTTGATAGCACCGAACATGGTACCACGCTTCAGCTGCTACCAAATCACGAGTGGTAGGGGCAGTAATTCTGCTATTACTCTTAGAAATAGCAGCTTTTCTAACCGAGGCATCAGCAAGCAAGGCAAGGCACTGAGTCAAAGGATTGCGTGTTCTTGTACCTTTTTTTATCTATTCTTCTTTTTACAAAAAGTGTATATTTTTCGGATACGTTTTGCTCGTGTTTGACTCTTGCCGACGAGGTCTTTGCTCTTCGCTTTCCATATCAAACTCAGGAATCTGTTTCACAGCCGCCGTTGTTTGAGAAATGCTCCCCAATTCTCTCTTTATCACAAAAAGACTACGGCCTTTCCTATTATAACTGACTGGGGGAATTTCGTTTTCCTTGGTATTCTCTGCTAAATCAAGCACTGGCCTTTAATAGTGACTTTAGTCCAAGATTCGATACCTTTAGCTGGGATAATTAGCAAATTTTCATTGTCTGGGCAGTAAATAATACAAGTTTCATAATGAGGTCGTTTAGTTTGGTCTGTTAGAATATAACATCGATTGAAATTGTACGCTATTTGTAGTAGTCAGGTTTCATTGCAAGCTTAAAATTAAGACGATCAGCAATCCTTGAATGTTTGAAAGTATTTTATTCTGATCTAAACCAGTCAGTATAAAAACACTTAAAAGTGTTGGCTATGACTTTAACTTTGAAAGCCTAATTTCTCTGTTACTTGGCAAAAATCGTCCAAAATGGGAAAATTTGTCAAGAACTTTGAAGTACTTACCCATGATGCCTTTTAAGTTTGAGTTTCATGGTTTCATTTCTTTTTGTTTTCTTTGAAAATCAACTAACAAAATTTAAAGTTAACTTTTAACATGCTTTTCACTGTAAAATGTAATGATTAATCAATATAATAAATAAAGAACGACTTGAAAATAATTGTTTTAATGTTGGCCTCGTTTCCATGTCCAGCAATATTTTCAAAGAAAAGAGGTACACCAAACATTCTGAAAGCTACTCTTTCACGATTGCTATCAAGTGTATTTGAAAAGTCCTTTATATAACCTTTCATCAGATATCACTCTCATTTTCTCCCCCTTTAAGTGGTACCCAGAAGCTGCTCTGGCCTGTTGACTACTACACAGTCATAGTCATAGTCATAGTCATAGTCATAAGTCACAGTGATAGTCATGGTCTTAGTCATAAGTCACAGTCATAGTCATGGTCTTAGTCATAGTGTTAGTCACAGTCACAATCATATTTATACTCATAGTCACATTCACAGTCATAGTTATAGTCAGTCATAGTCATAGTCAAAGTCACAGTCAGCCATTGTCATAGTCTTAGTCGTAATCATAGTCCTAATCATAGTCATAGTCATAGTTACAGATTGGTGGGTGGTATTTCTGTCCTTTTACCCTAAAATTCATGTTAAGTATACCACATTAAGGGCCGTAAATTATTTAGTAAGACTTTGAAATTATGAGATATTCAACATACAGTCAAACCAACTACACGCGTCGAAATTTTCTGTATTCTATCTCTGGGTAAACCATAAACCATACAGAAGCTTTTGCAGTTGTGACATACAGTGATAGGAGGTTCACATTTTATCTTCTCAGCTACATTGTATTTGCATTGTAAGGCAGCTGTTTTGTTGAGCAAATTCAATACCAATACGAACAGTTTGTTCTTTATACACAGAAATCCCTTGGGGTAAGCTGAACACTGTTCCAGTGTGTTTTAGCGCAAGAGATGACCAGTTCGACAAGTTTGTGGTTGACGTTAGTGAATCTGTAAACGCAGCCAAACTAGTTCATGTTTCTGGTTTGGTAAGCTGCAGCGTCATCATTTCTCCAATTGAGTTGTGGAGTTGGGGGAAACATTGCCACAGTGATAACAACATCGAGTAATGTCGTTCTGCTCCCTGAGAGTCAGAAGGATTGGTACAATCTGCCAGGATTCAACTCAGGCTCGAAAGAGATTGTGTTCCCAGATTTTAAAAATCCTTTGATTCCGTATCAAACTTGGGTTAGGATTTTGGTTGACAATAGAACTTTTTTTCGCTCCTTTTATGGCCTATTTTATTGTTTGAGGGGATTAGGCTTTATTGTTTGCAAAACAATGGATGCAAATAACCGACATGCAGTTCGATTACCGACCGCGAAATTCAAAATCTTCGTTAGTGATTAGAGTGACAAAACCAACTCCTTTGGAGTAGGGGCGAGACAATAGTTGTAAAGCTATTAATGAACTAACAGGTGGTGGGACGGGAAATTGATAACAAGATGAGAAAGGTCTGGACAGTACACTAAACTAAGCAACAGTTGGCAAGTGTATGCAGAACTTCGATTCCAACTGAAATCTGTGTGCCTGAAAGGAAACGGTACACGAAAACCCAGGTGCATTTTCGATTCCAACTGAAATCTGCGCTAGAAAGGAAACGGTCGACGAAAACCCAGGTGCATTTTCGATTCCAACTGAAATCTGCGCTAGTAAGGAAATGGTGCGTGAAAACCCAGGCCTTAGTTTTAGAAACATAAAGGAAATTTCTTTGGCATCAATGTATGTATGCATATACATCTGTTAATAAATTTTCTGATTAGAACCACATCCAACTCCTTGAATTCTACTGCTTTCAGTGACAATACTTATTTTCCGCGCAACGAACGCCGAAAAACAATTTTTTTGCATAATTACCACATAGACCTTAAAGACAAATTTTGTCACACCTCGGCGGTTCATTTATCCGAAAAACCATTGATCTGTGATTTACACAAAAAAAAACCGTTTACCAGGCAAAGCACACGATTTTTCAACGTGAACATCGAAGGAGTGATGGTCCTCGCAGAGATGTTAGCGCAAGAAAGGTTGAAAACGCAGAAAATCACTCAAATGGAAAAAGGTGTAACACTCTTTGTTTGCCAATGTTTGCCGGCTGTGGTGCCGATTTCTTTTACCATCAGTCTTAACGCCGCTGATAGCATAACAACGCCATGCACGAAGTAAATATAAAATAAGTCATTCGAAGCCGAACAAAAAACATAAGCCGTATGCACGAGATTGCGTTCGCAGAGAATTAAAATGAAACCGAGCACCAAACTTATGAAACAAAGCCGAGAGCAATTTTGCTCACGCCTTGAGTAAAGCGAAACGCAGTTGCCGACACAAATGTTTCCCCGTTTCCCCGAGCGCGCAAGATTTGTTGCGGATTTTGTGTCCGGGTAACAAAAACTGTTTCTGATTGTCAAGAAACATTTTATGTCCGCGACAAGTGTTTCCCAGTTTGCGCGCCCAGCCCCCGTTCGTCTATCTTAGTAACAGATATTTTGTCACCAGTGGACTACCGGTGGGTACAAAATTGTCATCACCTACAATTTACCGACTCGGATCCGATCCAAGCCGAGCGTGATTTCGCTCTTAAGTCCCAAAGGAAAGAAAACAAAAGCGTCATTGTCTTCAAAAATCCTAACCATGACAATAGGCAAAGTTTGATACGCTGTCTTCTGGCCAACAGTTTCGTCTCTGGTACAGCAAAGATTTGTTTAATCGGGTGAAAAGAGACAATGGAGGAGTAACCTGTGCAGATATGTATGCGAAATACATGTAAATGACCGTGTGTCTTTTGTGAGGGACAGACCATTAGAAAAGTGATTGGGTGAAGAGGAGAGAGTGAGAGGAGGGGAGGGGCATTTCAGATAGTTTAATTTATTGTTTCGTCCAAAGAGGGTCTTCCCCGACATTAATACTCTTTCGTCTTTCACGCAACTTGAATAAAATTCCAAAAAAAAAAAACATTTTAAGAAGGGCAACGATCAGTTTTAACCTAGCAGCAATGTTTTAAACTCCAAGAATCAATGGGAATATGGTCTTTCCCCTATCGACTGCGTGATGACCCGTAGGCAACGAAAATTCTAGGTGTCTTTGAAATAACACGTCAGCCTAGCCCTGCAATTTAGAATGGGTCCAATTTAGGGTTTAAACAATTGGAATTGTAGTGTAAATCAAAATGTCACAGGTTGAAAAGACGTCCTCCTTGAACACATTGAATTTTGTGGAAAAATATATTGTAATATATAATTTCCACCTCCCTCTGACTTAGTTATGAATACATGATTACCGATTCACTTTCAAGACGGCCATCATGAATGTGGTTTCTATTTTCCAGAGTTTTAAGGTAAAATAAAGATTCAGAGACAGGGGAAACCAAGTAGGTAAGAACATTACCACCAATCAAGAGATTACGTCACTCCCAGAAATCTTTAGGGGTGCACTCCAAAACGCGCCAAATTTATACCCTGTGAAAGAAATTTGAAAACAAAGAGAAGTAAGTCAGAGGACGTCACTCAGCTGATATCGTGGTTGTTTTCATTGGATATAGACTGAATGCATAATTAACACATGAGTCTGTACAGAAATCTTGTCATTTATTTTCCCACGCAGTTAAACTTTATACTTATGTAAAAACTCCAACTGACGATGGCAGAAAAACTGCCGAAACATGTTTTCTTTAGATAGACTGACATGCTTCGCCCGCCTCAGAGCTCAAAAGCCCGTAAGTTCGGTAAGTCGGTTATAAGGATGGTTTTCAAGTCACTTGAAACTTTTTTGAATCGTTTCCAACTTTCCGATTTTAATGAGGATTGAGATTTTACTTACGCCTTCACACACATGTTTTAGTGCTGAAGAACTTAGCACCAAGCTTAAGAGTCTTACTCAACGCCTAGTGTAGAGACTACCAATCTGTTTAACTGGCCACTGTTTTTAAACAAAAATAAGTACCCATGGGGTACATGTGCTGGCTAGGAGTAAAGTAATTAACCTTGCGATTTTGAACTTGGTGTACTGTAAATTAAGGGAAGGAAGATTTTGTCAGAATGGCTACAAGGCAAGTTTGGGTGGCGCAGTAAGAGCACAGTAGTTTGATTTAAGTAACATGAAGCGTGCCAGTTTGAAAATTTGGGGTATGCAGCACAGAAGTACAGTGATTGGTTAAAAAAGGAGTTAGTAAGAGTACATATATATGTTGTGCCGCGTAGCACTATAAACACGCACAAGTGGTGGAACAGAGAATTAACTCTGAGGTGTAAATTAAAGTGCTAGGAGAAACCCATGAAACACCCACTGGGCGTTAGCCCTAGTAAGGGACTGTGCAATAATTATCTGGAGGGGGGGTTCTAAGATTAATAGGGGGGACCTGAACTTAAACCAAAGCGCAGGGTAGGGGGGTAAGATGTAATCTCTTAACCATTTGTAGGGGGGTTAGAAGTTAAACTGAGAGGTCTGATCTCAATCCATGGACTCAAGATAATGTATATTACATGTAAGCTAATCAAAATCAATTTTTGGAATCTTTTAAGAAATATTAATATTAACAGCTTCAAAACCTGGTACTAAAAATGAACAGTTTATCTCAACAATATTAAACATATATTCAAGAACTTGAGTTAAATCCCGAGTTGGTTTTGAACAAGCACTTCCCCTTCCCCAACGAAGCATTTACAGGAAAGCAAGTCCCTCAGAAAAGTATCTCCCAGTATCTCCCAGTTGATGAACCTCGTTTGGCTCCAAGCGAGGTTGACAGTATCCTTCCTAGTGTACAAGTGAAGAAGATAATTGTTGAAAAGAAAGTGACCTCTTCTGATAACCAGGCCACACGGCAAGCATGCTTAAAGCTTAACATCGACGAAAGTTCTTGCAGAAGATATCTTCAGCACCGAATTCTTGGCTCTAAAAGCAGATGAAAAGAAATCTGGAAAGAAACACCATTCCAGAAGATATTTGTTGGGAGAGCAGAGACGATGTTGAAAGACTGACTAACAAGCAACTTCGGCTCTATCTAAGGCAAGAAGGTCTAATGGTATCTGGAAACAAGGCACAATTAGTTGAGCGAATACTTAAGCATGCAGATGGTTCTGTAGTAAGAACATTTGATGAAGATATCGAAGATGATGATGAAAACATGCCCTCCAGTTCTCATGATGATACCTCAAGTGATTCTGAGGAGGAGTCAACCGAGTATGAAGGTGGTTCATCAGGCGACGATTATGTGGAGCGCAGCTTCCAAGTTTTATTTATTGATGATGCAGACATACCAGAAGTAGTGTAAAGGTAAAGAGGGATGTAGGGAGGATCGGAGGTTGGGGAAGGGGGTTAAAAGTAATCTCCCCTCTAGACGGGGGTGGACAAGAAGTTATTTTAAACTTTAATTCAGGGGGGGTGCAACTTTATTTTAAGGCCTACTTTGCTAATTTTAGAACCCTCCCCCCCTTCCAGATAATTATTGCACAGTCCCTAAAGGGTATCAGGGAACCACACGAGGCAAAGAAAGAGTCAGTCGCATGAGAACAATACTTGGCTTGGCAACGTGTCAGCTAAAACGTTTATTTTGTACTTTACTTCACTTCAGTTTTTTGAAAGAGGGTTATAGCGTGCATTTGTATAAAAGAGGTAATAGATTAGACAAGGAATGATACTGGAGTAAGGCTGTACAGGAGGTTAAGTTTTAAAAAACGTAGAGTTCGCATGAAAAGCTGAAATGAGACAAAGTATGTTGCAACATGCAACAAGACGTTTAGAAGCATTTACGTGGGATGCATTGGTGATGCACGGCCAGTAAGCTTAAATTGGTACTGCGGTAGGGTTGGGAACTTGTTGTGGCTACTGCCTCGAAGAGGCGAAGCCATATAGTCATTGGGTCGTGTCCGTAAATGCGTGACTATGAACTGGAGACCCAAGAAATAAAAAACGTGACATACAACATCACAGGGCAACGTAATCTCGTACCCAGATCTCACTGCTCACAACCTGACCGTGGGAGATTTGGGTGCGACGCAGATGTTCGTGATTTTCGAGAGACCTCGGAAACACAAGGAACAATATACTTAGGGACTTCGGAACCAATCACTGAACGTAATTTCCGAGAATTTATCGACTCTGCTTCGTGGTTCTTCAACAAAGCGCAGCATTTTGGGCACACACCTGCGTTTGAGGTAAGGAGAAAACTTTATTTGTAGCCCAAATTATTTACCACACCTTTCAGTTATTGTCTGTAGGTAATAAAATGAAGTGTTATTCAAGTTTTAGGCCGATGCATGCGCGGTAATTCACTTTACTTGAGAAGACGACAAAGAAAGCGATCGTTATTGATGTGGATTCCAAACAGCATCTCTACCGTAACTTGCTGAAGATCACGAATGCAAATGAGCCTTTTTGGAGGAATAATGAACCTCTCAACCACTTCAAGCAGACTGAATAAATTTAGATGCCCACTTGGTAGTATTAAACTAATTCTCATTGAAGAAATATCTGTGGTTGGTAATGCCACGTTCAATGTGCAAATAAGCAATAGACTAAAGCATATTAAAGGTAGTTCTGCCCTTTGGTGGTGTTAGTATTAATGGTATAGGTGATTTATTCCAACTCCAAACAGGTATGGATAGATATATTTTTAAAGAATGGACAATAGGGAATATGATGTTCTTTCCTCTAATCTTTGGAAAGAACTTTTTCCATGTTTGAACTATAAGAAATTATGAGACAAAGGGAAAGTAGGCAATTTTCTCATTTGTTGGACAGACTAAGGGAAGGTAACCACACTAATGATGATATAATGAAATTGAAGAAGAGAGTGATTTTTAACACTACTGCTTCTGACTATCCAAAACATGCACCACACTTATTCATACAAAATGCTACAGTAAATGACTATAATGACAAAGCACACCGTGCAATATCAGGTACTAAGTATTGCATTAAAGCCCATGACAGTGTCACAGGGGCTGACTCACAACAACTCAAGCAGAAGATTTTAAAACAAGTTCCAAATGATCCTCGCAAAACAAAATAACTACATTCTGTGCTTAACTTAGCAGTTGGAGAAGGAAATGAGATCTCTTAACGCCAGAACAGATGATGGAATGGCAAATGGTGCAGTAATGTTATCAAACTAATGCAAATCGATCAGAGAGAAATGCCTTCTGGTATAATACTGGTGCAGTTTGACCATATTGATGTTGGCATAAAAACCAGACATTATAATAGACAATTGTATGTACAAGGTATTGAACCAACATGGACACCTATTAAACCTGGCACTACACAGTTTGTTTATCCTCAAAAGAGGTTCAGTTTTCCCAAAAAAGGGCTTGATTTTCTTCAAAAGAGGCATAGTTTCGCTCAATAGAGGCTTAGTTACTCTCAAAAGAGTCTCCGTTTTCCTTAAAAGACGCTGATCCATTCTTTGGAAAGGTTCATTCACCTCCAGAAGAGGCGAGTTTGCAAGCGACGGGTTTGCAATGCTAGCTTGTTGGTCCTTTCCACTTCGTACGAAACGACTTAAACCTAGTGCAAAAGATAAATAGCGGGATTTTATTCGTCCGACATTCATGGTTTCCTTGTCCATCCTTAGAAAAGGCTCGTCCGTCTTCAAAATATACTTGTTTGACAGCGGTGGGTTCGTCATGGTGGCTAGTTTGTTTATTTCACTTGGTAGGAAACGACTTAAACTTGATCCAATACAAACCGCTCCGTTTTATTCGGCGAAGATTAACGGTGTCAATGATGTGGTAAGTATAAAGGGAGTAATTCTGATTAAAAACATTGCGTAAAAAGGACAATTTACTTACCAATTACGAAATCACTTGCAACGCGTCCGAAGAGCCTGTTGAAAGCTCATGGCGACCTTATATCACGTGATATAGTTACGAGTTACGGACCAAAATTGAAGACGATCGCAATAGTGCAGGCTAGGTAACCTAGCCAGCACAAAAAGTTGGTGACTGAGACATGTTTGCACTGAGAACACGTACACTCTAAAATTTGATTATTCAAACTAAGTGCAGCTCCGAGAAACAAATGAAAAACAAATGCATTCAGGACTACGCCAAAATTTCATTGACACTTTGCCGAAAAAAATGTAAGGCAAGATTTCCACACAACCCTATACATAAAACATACACATGCATTTTGTGACTCAAACTCTATTTGTTTTCGGAACAGGAGTAGTAAAGGGGGTCAATTCGGGAAAACAATAGATTTTGCATTCCCCATTTGAACCAATCAGAGGTCAGTCCATAAATTAAGAAAGTATATCAAGTGCTATTGTTTTAAACTAAAGAATATCGAGGAAAAAATGCTTGATACGAACAATGGATCCTGTCAGTAATAGGGATGCCATATGGTATCAAGGGAGGTGTGTTTGTTGACTAAGAGACATGACGTCACTGATAGTTTTGTTTTTCGCTGAAAGAGATTACCCAACTCCATGGCTTGTCATGCATCGTCAGCTTTTTTTTTCAAGAAACACTGGCGTGATGAGGTCTTAAAAAATAAAATTGATTCTAATCGAAAAAACTAGCGGGAATGAATATGTTTATTCAAAGGTCAGATGAAAATGTAAACAAGAATGTTTCGCGTGAATCAACGAATTGTACTAAGTTTATAATTCAAGTGTAGAGTGTATTCTTATCCGAACGATGGAATCAAACAAGAATGTTTTGCGTGGTTGATCAAAATGAATTTGTAAAGTCCACATGCAAGGTGAATTTGTCAAACTTATCACAAAGCGTTTTGCCTGCAGAACCACGCGCTTCGCTCTCATTGTGAAATCAGAAGTAAACACGGTTTTGGATTCGAGTTTTACCTTGGCTTATTGTAGAAAAAACGAAAACTTGAATCAAAGCGCCAACGGAGAACAATCTTCGATTACGATGGAAAGTTGAAAGCCAATGACAGTTTCAGTTTAGTTCAGTTTATTTATGAAATATTTAAAATTTAGAAATTAAAGAGACACACAGCGAAATGTGAATCTCAATGAATAGACAGCGGCGCAGAGGGATCTCGACTACAAGAATAGTTCATCAGATGTTATTGTTACATGCAAATTTCATTCAAACAATTTCACACTCGGATTCACCTGCAAAACATGTTATTGTGATCACTGAAGCGAGAATACAAACATCTTTTCTCAAAGTTGACCGAAACCATTTTTAACGTTACCATTTTATGAAGTTGTATTCTGTTCCCATGGGCATCTCGCTTCCTCGAGGTCTTAAAAGCACCCTTTGGGCCGACGTTTAAAGTGGTTTGATTTCAACCTCGTTCCCAGGCTCTGTATCCTCTGCCTCCCTTGTCGTTGGGAGAAAGACCCTGGTAGCGGCTGGTCATGTGATCACCTGTGACACAAACTTTTCCACTGGGGTAGAGTAAACAAATAATTTTTGTCAATCTCAACTGAAGCGAAAGAAAGGCGATCACTAATCGCCAGTCATCGATATATTCAACAACACACGGGCAAATACACCTTTGAATATTCTAAGCTTCACACAGGTCAAACAAAATATATTGAAGTGTCACTCTGATTCCAGCTGGCCGATTTTAATACTAAGAGGTAAGACTGTAACTTTCGCTGTGTCATGTTGCCTGAATTAACCTCACAGCGGCTTATTGTACTTTGCGAAATGGTACTTTGCGAAACGAAACGAAATCTGTACTTTGCGAAATGAAATCTGTACTTTGCGAAATGAAAATCTGTACTTTGCGAAATGAAATCTGTACTTTGCGAAATGAAAATCTGTACTTTGCGAAATAAACATTTCCTTTCTCGTTGCGTCTACTCGGATCTTCTAAACAGAAAATTCCCCCCAAAAAAGCCGTTTCGCCTTGCGCGGAATGCGTGACGTTTTCATGGTGTAAACATCTCGAAAAGAACCTTGTTCAAGCCGCTCTTTCACTGCCGGTGCATAACCGCAGTTACAGAGCGGAGTGAAACGATGACAAAAACACAGCCGTAATTAGAGCGGATTTAAGCGCTCAACTTCACTTGTTGCATAGCTCTCTAAGAAGCTACAACACTAAAGAAAGGATAAAGAGACGAATAGTCGCAAAAGAAACACAACGTCTTGCTACAAAACCAAATAACCGGGCCCGGTAATGTACAAACACTACAAGATAAAGATTATCATATTACGCGGCTCAAAATTCCTATCCTTGATAACAAGAGAGAGGCTGTTCTGTCACTGAACGCACTGAAACGAGCCAAACCAAAGCTAGACAAAATGCTTCAGATGGCATATAAAGGACCACAGTCGCTAAACAGAAACAACCAGGGTCAAAACAACCAGGCGATAAATGCAGAATTTAAACCCAGAAATGACCTTTGGTATCAAAGTACATTACATGCGACATTTAAGCACATGGCTGTTTCAATCACCATCACCATCATGCTATCCTCTTAACCACCGTGTTGCCCCACTTAAAACAAGCAAGAAGCTAAATCGGTCAATAGAACCGAAATACAAGCGGCAAACGCGCGAACAGGAGTCGTGCAGGCCTTCCAACCCGTAGTTACTAAAAGAAGGAATGACCTAAAATGATCTAAAATGATCTAAAATGACCTAAAATGATCTAAAATGACCTAAAATGACCTAAAATGATCTACACTCATATCTAAAATGATCTAAAATGATGTGAAATGATCTAAAATGACCTAAAACGGCCTAAAATGACCTTCAGTAATCAACAACCGACCAAAAGAAACGGTAGAACATTGATTATAAACGATTCAAAGTGACCTACAACCAGTTGCACATTGGTCAGAAAAGCCATACAACCTAAGAAGAGAGAATTACAAATCACAAAGAATATTCGTGATCACCACAAATGTAGTAGACGTTTTGTTTGGATGTCACGCAACGCCACCAGCCAAAACATGGGTGGCATTTGCATGAGAAATCCGGATTTTCCCGAGAGCTTACCGATGAAAAACGATAGTTTCGCGAGGATTGTCGAGGGTTTGTGAAGCTTCGGATTGCAGGCGATGATTTCCGAAGGCTACCAGGGCTTATCATGTAACATTTTTGAAGATTTCCCATAGATGGGTAGATATCGATAGAAAATTTAGTTTTACCCAACAACGTGATTTTCATTGGTGGGGAGTTCTCGATGGTAAGTTTACTCAACGCAGTTTTGTCTTGATGGAATTTGGAGTTATCGATAGTTAGTTGAGAGTTTGCCCAGCAACGTGGTTTTCATTGGTTTACTCAACGCGGTTTGGCCTTGATGGAATCCGAAGTTATCGATAGTAAGTTGAGTTTTGCCCAGCAACGTGGTTTTCATTTGTGATTTGTAATTCTCTCTAATTAGGTTGTATGGCTTCTCTGACCAACGTGCAACTGGTTGTAGGTCACTTTGAATCGTTTATAA
>OX419346.1:7629883-7637383 GCA_948470475.1 Galaxea fascicularis
AATAATAATAATTATTATTATTATTATTATTATTATTCCGACCCGGTATTGAGCAATCGCTTTCCAACTTTCTTTGGTGTTGTTTTGAGAAAGGGTTTAGCAGTACAAAATAGAGAACGAAACATTCCACCTAATCCGTTGCCCCCTTGGACGTAAGGGTGCGTTTCTCCATAGATATCATGTCCCCTCTACCTTGTTGTGGAAAAGGGTATAACTTGTTGGTGATACGGGTAAAATTGATGGTTCATGGTTAACAACATGTTATAGAGTTGCACAACGTCGAAAATGCAACGTTACACGTACGGTACCAGACACAAATGTTATCGGTTGACCAGTGTCTCCTCTTATATTGATGGCCACTGATGAAAACACAGATGTGCGGAGTGAATGATAGCTGGTTGCTTGACTTCTTCTATCACCGTGTCACCAGGCTGACCTCGGGGTACCAGTATTCGGAGCACGGCTTGGTCTCCTACCACTTGGGACTCGATTAGATCTGAATACACGTACATGGTGTGAAAAGAGTGTCTCGACAACATTCCCCACACCAAGTCTTCTTTTCTGGCAAGCGTGGTTGTGGTCGTCAGCAGAGTTATGCTTTCCTCGGGTTTCAATTCGACAAGAGGAGAGCTATGGATTTGGTACAAAGCAGGAAGCTGGTTTTTATGATGTAACTTAGTACCCCAAGGCAACCTCGAGGTAAAGTTGAGCTTTTTCTCGAATGTAAAAGCACTCGTTTCCTCCTAAACTTGTAATCGTTTGTTCACTTTTGAGAAAAATGTCCTTTAAAGCGTTATGGAGTCCCGTCAACATACCATCTATTACGTCTTTGAGAAAGGTTACTTACCATCCTGGACGGAGGAGACCTTTACGGTTGCCCAGAGAGTTCCAAGGGATCCACCTACCGTACGGTCAAAGATTCGCTTATGTTTACTGATCTTGACTTGATCTCCTACTTTGATTTTATACTTTGCTGGCTTTCGGGGATTCTGATACAAGGTTTTCAAGACCTCTCTTGCCTTGGGCACAGTTACATCGGCAGGTTTCATCTTGATACTTCGGTGGAAACTCTGTTTGTAATTGTCATTGACTAAACTGTCTAGTTTGTCAAAATGGGGGTATGGGCTAGTGGTGGTAAACATCCGCCGCATTAATTGCGTCAAGGTGCGATTGAATCTCTCGACCACTTGGGCTTTGGTTTCGTTGTATGTCACAAAATGATGGACGTTCTTATTTTTGAGAAAGGTTTGAAAAACTTTATTCTTAAATTCGGTCCCAGCATCGGCTTCCAACTTTAATGGTTTGCGACCTTGCTGGAATATATTTCTGAACGCTGACACCAACGAAGAGCCGGTCTTTCATTTCAGGGGAATCACCCAGGCGTACTTGGATTGGATGTCGATACAAGTCAGCAAATACTTGTACCCCTTATTCCATCGACTCAGACTTTGCATGTCCACTAAATCTGCCTGCCACTGAGCATCGATACCAAACACTAATACTCTGTTACGACGAAAGGGTATTCGTGCCGGTTTGTGTAGGGTGAAACCGGGTTGGCTTTGGACCCAACTGAGCACTTGAGAGCGTTTCAACCCGTACCGACGTGCTGCGCGGTACAATTTGTCGACCACCCCCCCCCCCCCAACCCTAAAACAGAAGGACTGTCCACCTCATAATACAGTTTCTCTAATAGTCGGTTCATCTGATTGTGGGTCATCTTCTTCTTCGACGTTTTTCTCACAACACTATGTCACGTAGCGACCCGTTACACTGCCCACCCCCCTCCTAGACCAATTATTTGCCTCGAATAATAGCGATTTACAACACCAACAAGAGATAGGTGGCTTAACTGTCCTAGTGCTCCAAAAACAAACATTATAACTGCAGAGTAAACTAAGTGTCTTTCTTCGAGTGTTCAACGCATAACAAAGTCTTTGTATCTCTGGGGTGTACGTCGGCCCCTTTGAGGACGCCTGGCTCCCTCCTGGACAGCATGGGAAACAATGGCCTGAAAGCGGTCGCCTCTGAATCTAGGAGGTAGTTCCCTGCGCCTCCTTCGTCGGCGGGGTAGCGCAATCCTGTTGGCACCACTAGCTAGGGTCTCCTGCTGCATGAACATTTTCTCTTCGTGATTGTCGGTGGCATCTTTCAATTCAATGTGTACTTCATCACCACGACATGCAACTAAACATCGCATTCTCTGACATATGTCACTTAAAGAAATTGTAGGCGTTGAACTTTCACGTAGGCGACTTGCAGCATTGCCCATAAATGCAAAACAAATGATTACAAAATGTTCGTCCACAGGCTTATAATCTGCCACGACATCCACCAGACAAAAGGATAATGCGTAGGATAGGCACTCTTTAACTTTCGATGAAATTCATATTGTTCGGTGAACGTGGCTTTACACTGATCCATGTAAAAGTAAACACTCAGTAGGCGACCCGAGTTCATGGGATCTAGTTCATTCAAAAGAACTGACCAACTTTCACAAGGTAAGAGATGCCATGCGTATCTTGCAAAACAACGTCGAGCACAAGTACGAACCAAGAGGAAGTAAACTCTATCCATGTTGACACGATAACTGGAAATGGCTAGTTCCCTCGTTTCATTTTATAGTCAGTCATCCCTAGGACAGATCCCATACGTTTCTTCTTTTAAGAGAAAAGTGAAAATTTGATTATAGAATATTTCGACCTTGTTTAAACGAGAGGGCGACTTTTTTGGCCTTGTCGTGCGCTTCAAATGATTGTTTCAAACAACTTAAACCGACCCTTGTTTACCAAAACTGAGAGTTGAATCAAACCACTTTAAAAGTCGGCCCAAAGGGTGCTTTTAAGACCTCGAGGAGGCGAGATGCCCATGGGAACAGAACCAAACTTCATAAAATGGTAACGCTAAAAATGATTTCAGTCAACTTTGAGAAAAGATGTTCGTATTCTTGCCTCAGTGACCACAATAAGATTTTTTAAGTAAGTAAAAAAGTAAGTTAGTAAGTAAGTAAGTAAGTAAGTAAGTAAGACCATTATCTAAGTGTCGATGTGTTTAGCCTGAGAAGACTAATTGGAGACACTATAATAAAATACACTTAAAAAAATTAAATATTTACACGAAAATGATTAAAGTTTAAAAAATGGGAGAGCTTATGTACAAGATAAAATTTAGAATTTAAGAATTAAAATATTCCTATTGACTACAAAGATTACAGCAATTGCTGTTGGTAATTGCGATATCGTCAAGGTTCAGTTTTCTTATTTTGTTTATAAAACCGCGTAAACTTGACGAATCGCTTTGATTTTCGGTGAGTTTTGACCATAAGAACGGCCGAGATATCTGACAGAGTGCTTGCCATAGCGAATAGTTTCAAAACGTGGTAATACAAAGTCACTATTCCGTAGCGAATGTGTAGAGCCTTTGCGGACAAATAGTTCAGAAGCGCAGTCGGGTACAAGACCATGTTTGACTTTGTACATAAGTACTGTGATATCCTGAAGCCGTCTGTTACATGTATATAAAGAGAGTATATCACCACGCCTTAGGAGTTCTTGATATGTAGCAGAGTGAGATTTATATGTAACCCTTTAGGCTCGTTCTTGTAATCGTTCTATCTTTCTTTTGTCCCATGATTTGCAAAAATGCCAGGTTAGATGGCAGTAACTTAAAAATGGCGGTATAAAAGATTTATACAGTAGTAGCTTGGCCTTGCAGGGTATATGTTCCGTTTTGCAGGCGAATCCGTGGGTGAAGTTGTTTGACTGAAATTTGCATGTAACAATAACATCTAATGAACTATTCTTGTAGTCGAGATCCCTCTGCGCCGCTGTCTATTCATTTATGTTCACATTTCGCTGTGCCTGTCTCTGTAATTTCTGTGATATTAAATATTCCATAAATAAACTGAACTAAACTGAAACTGTCATTAGCTTTCATCTTTCCATCGTAATCGAAGATTGTTCTCCGTTGGCGCTTTGATTCAAATTTTCGTTTTTTTTTTTTACAAGAAGCCAAGGTAAAACTCGAATCAAAAACCGTGTTTACTTCTGATTTCACAATGAGAGCGGAGCGCGTGGTTCTGCTGGCAAAACGCCGTGTGGGATCAGTTTGATAAATTCATCTTCCATGTGGACTTCACAAATTTATGTTGACCAACCACGCAAAACATTCTTGTTTGATTCCATCGTTCGGATAAGAATACACTCTTCACTCGAATTACAAACTTAGTACAATTCGTTGCTTCACGCGAAACATTCTTGTTTACATTTTCATCTGATCTTTGAATAAATACATTCATCCCGCTAGTTTTTTTCGATTAGAATCAATTTTATTTTTCAAGACCTCATCACGCCAGTGATTCTTGAAAAAAAAGCTGACAATGCGTGGCAAGCCATGGAATTGAGTAATCTTCCATTGAATGTTCGGGATTTTGTCGTCTTGAAGTTGTTTCACTGTTTTAGCAATCAAGTGACCTACGACAGCGACATTAATTGCCAACCAAAACAATTTTTTTTGATTGAGTCACGTAGAACACACTGCCTTTTTGAAGCTTCTTATATTTTTTTCCTTTGTCAACAAAACTAAAAGTGCCTTGTTACCTATTCACAGCTATTCAGTCTTTTCTTTTTGTCAGAAACAACCATCAAGTCCTTTTTCAGCAAAAAACAACTATCAGTGACGTCATGTCTCTTAGTCAGCAAATACACCTCCCACGATACCATATAGCATCTTTTTTTGCTGACAATCCTTACGTCATCGATTGTTCGTATCTAGCATTTTTTCCTCGATATTCTTTTGTTTAAAACAATAGCACTTGATATAGTTTTTTAATTTATGGACTGACTTCTGATTGGTTGAATTGGTCCCAGAGGAATGTCAAATCTATTGTTTTCCCGAACCGGCCCCTCTTACTACTGATATATGAACAAAGCATTTAATTTCGGCGGCGCAAGTATATATTTTATAGAACAGATGCTACATCCTCAGTATTACACTGACGGCTGAAAGCGATGGCAGCTTTTACTTTTGTTTTCTCTTTGCTGCTCCTTCTTTATAACTTGGTCGCCGGCGAATCGTGTAAAAATCATCTCTCAGAGTACGGATTTGCTCTGGTTGATCACATGTATCAATCATTCACTGCACATGGGCTGGCTTCTTGTTACATTGCTTGTAACATCGAACCAGCTTGTCAGAGTCTGAACTACAATCTTGCTGATAAGACGTGCGAGTTTAACAACGATACCAAATATTACCGCGCCAAGCATTTTGTGGAGAAAGCAACTTCTGTTTACGCCGATAACCCAGACTCAGGTCAGTCAGTCCTTCCCTTATAATCTTTTACCGATTGACGTAATATTTTAATTTGTGTCGTGCACGAAATCAAAAGCAAGATCATCTAAAAGTTATGCAATAACAAAATCGTCAAAAGCGTTGCCTCAAGAGTAATTTATTTTATCCTTTGACAGCTACGGCCAACCAGAATGGATTCAGCAAAAACTACGGCACAATCCTTTTCCCATTTATTCTTGGACTTCTATGTTTTACAAATAATTAAATAAATAAAATAACTGAGCACTGAGAAATAGTTACGATGGGAAATCTGAACAAACATGGAACGTGATGTTTAGGAATCAAAAACAGGAACTTATTAAATAGACGATACTGCACGTTCGTTAAAGACGAGGTATTTCATGAAATAGTTTTCAATGTTTTCAAGTATTTGTTTTTAACTGAAAAGAAATGTACAAAAATTATATAGTAAAAACATTTAAATCTCGAAATACTCATACTACAATTAAATTTTCCAGCTGGATTTTTCAACGCTCTAGCCTTTGAAGGATCTGTATTATCAAACGTAAATCAGTCAAAATAAGTAAGTTTGAACCACGAAGCAAAGACTGAACAAGGTTGAGAAATTTATTGATTAACAGAAAATCAACCAGTTCAGTTGTCTGTAGGGGATAAAGAGGCCCAGTGTGCCGGCCTTTGAACGGGCAGACTCAAAGTAAAAGTCAAAGTAAAACGAATAAAAGTTTATTAGCAACGAGGATTTGAAAACGCGCTCGTCTTAGAGAAATGCAAGAGTTATGTCACTAAATTATTCTACCTCTTTCGGAGGACAGTTTAAGTACCTATAGGTGAAAAAAGTACAACTAAATAGGTCAAAATTAAGCAACATACAGACTTCCAGCGTATGAAGAAAAAACTGAATATAAATAAGTTTACGTATTGCTAGGGCAAGAGAATGTCGCAATCCATAACATAATACAGTAAATACAAAGCAACTCTTAATTGCAAATGGATTAAAATAAAACAATATTTAGGGAGTTGGAAACATCTTATAGTGTATGCATAAAAACAGGAACTAGTCTACAGAGAATTGAAAATCGCTCGTGGAATAAAGTACCGTGCATGAAAACAACTAATATTTTATCACTTGATTGATTGTGAGACCCAAAGAGGTTCACAATATATCTTGCAAAGTAAAATGATTAAATATAGCTTACGTCATAGAAAGTACGACGTACGGGGTTTTATTCACGAGTTGTTTTTGTCAAAAGCCCTCACTCGCTCGTACCTAGTACCTCTTATTTTGCGACTAACTCTTCTTTAGTCTTTCTGAACTCCTTTCCTTTCATAATGGTTGTGGAATAGCCTTCCTTTTTTAAAGAATGATCAAAGCTTGAAACGAACGACCTGAGCCATGTGGGTTTGTATTGCTTTTCGTCTTTCTTTCGAACTTGCAGTAGAAAATTGGCGATTAACACGTCGAGATCTTTTGCATCAATATTTTCAATCCCTCTCAGCTCGTTCCTTGAAACCCAAACTTTTTTGAGCAACGAGACATCTCTCTGTGTTTTGCTTAATGTGTTCTTGTTGTCTTGATGCTGTACAAACTCATCCAGGGAGAAACCAACCGACACAAATCTAGAGCTTTCCTCCGCCTTCGCCAAGCCGCCAAATCTGAAAAGCTATTTGAATGTAAACGATGCACGACTCTGATTGGCTCGGAAAGGGCTTTACGTTATCGTTGATTGGTCATAGTTCAACACGTAAAAGAGCTGTACGCCATTTTGATTGGCTGCATAGGCTTTTTGTGAATATAAAACGTATAGATTTCTACGAATGAGTTTTATGGAATAAAATTCTCGTGTTATGCGTAATAAATATGATACGTACTGAAGTAGTTTATACTATCGCGAAATTTGACAACCCGGATCTTCTCCTGCTAGAATGCTACAGTGATTACGGGCTTTTTTGTCGTCTTTGTATACTCCAGTGTTCTTTATTCAAGTATTTACCAGTTTTAGGTGCTATAAGCCTAAGGTGGGCTGTACGAATTTCATGAAACTTGTTTACTTCAAATTATTACTTTTCTACAGAACGTCCATGGCGAAGGCTCAATTCAGCTCCGGTGTGTTTTGGTGCCAGAGATGACAAGTTTGGCCATTTTGAGGTTGACGTCGGTGGCTCAGTTGAAGCAGTCAAACTGGTCCATTTGCA
>OX419346.1:7642383-7692383 GCA_948470475.1 Galaxea fascicularis
TTAATATAATTAATATTTTATCTGTACCTGACCCGCCTCGATTAGTGTTGCGGCTACTTTCCAGTACTATTATACAAATATTTTTGCCCACTAAATAAATGAAGGTTATAATAAGTCTAAATAACGCTAAATATTATCGGCCGAAGTGTTTTGTGGAGAAAAGCAACTTGTTTGTACGGTGATAACCCGAACTCGGGTTGGTAGTTATTTTTTTCTCTGTTTTTAATTTTAAACGATTGGCAGCAGATTTTTATGTGAATCAAACAGTGCAAGGTATCAAAATTATGATCATTTGGAAGTTGCACAGTTAAAAATCGACAAGAGTGTTGCCTCAAAGATTTGTTTTTATCCTTTTAAAGACAGAGCTACAGCTGTGTCTCTTAAAAAAATTATAAGGACGTTTTCTCAATAATTCTTCCAATTTTTTTACGTTAATTACCATTACCATCTTTGGTACTTTATAGCAGCTGTTAAGTATTCAGCAAACGCAAGAGCCATAATAGGATTACAAACTGAGCTACAGCTATGTCTCTTAAAAAATTATAAGGACGTTTTCTCGATAATTCTTCTACTTTTTTTACGTTAATTTCCATTACTAATTTCGTACTTTACAGCAGTTCTTAAGTATTCAGTGAACGCAAGAGCTATAACAGCATTACAAACTGCTTTCCCGACTTCATACGGACGGATTCAGCCACCAATCACAAACACAGATCGATCTTGGGAGGCCTATTTTTAATAAGCCACTTCCTGAAATCAAATTATGTGGAATTCTTAGTCCATCGTGACAATGACAAACAATGAATCATTAATGGCTTTTCCAGCACATAGGCTAAGCATCCTTGTTATTTAAAGTGTATGACTCATAAGGCGATGGCGATGTAAAGTCAACATTGTCAAAACAGAAACCGGCATCTATTTGGAGCTGTTCCAACATAAAATGGGGGCCGTTTTCAAAGTCTTTCTCGTTGTGATGTTTTCTCAGCAAGCATCAGCTAGAAAATCATGTAAAGATCACCACTCAGACCCTGGTTTTGCCCTTGTTGGTCACGTATATAAATCATTCACTGCAGATCGTTTGGCTACCTGCTACATGGCTTGTACCGCCCAACCAGATTGTCAGAGCCTGAACTATGATCTTGCAGACAAGACCTGCGAGTTTAACAACGACACCAAATATTACCGCGCCAAGTATTTTGTGGAGAAAGCAACTTCTGTGTACTCCGATAACCCGGACTCAGGTGAGAAGTAAATCTTTCTTTCTAATTTAAATTTATCGATTGGCAAAAGATTTTTGTGTTGCGCGTCATCGAAAGTAGGATATTCTGACAGTTATGCAATAAAAAAAATGGCAAAAATGTTGCCACAAGAGTTTTCCTTTCGTCCTCCTAAAGATAGAGTTTGGCTATGTCACTTTAAAAGTAAAACGGGAAGTTTCTGCAATAACATTTTGCTTGGTTTTGCAATAATTAATGCAGAAATGAAAAATGGGAAGTGTTAAGACGGCGGGAGTTTTTCTGAAAGCGGTCCACCGTATTTCGGGTCAAAAAAAACATTTCCCTCAAACTTTACCTGTTTGTCTATCTTGGGTCATAGGAAAATGCAACGACTTTAGTTTTTGGAAATACCTTAAAACATATCTTTTAGAGCAAACAACAGTCACAGCCGCTGAAGGCAAGAGTTTGAGCGTGCCCAGAGTTGTAAATTGCGGAACTTCACGATGGCCCTACTCGAAGAGCACAAAATAAAACAATTGTCATCTTCTTTGGTCTTTCAGAGGTTTGAAACGTGCGTTTAATTTTAAAATGTTTGCACTTAGAGGCTCATAAAAATTAGTGCACTAACGCCTGTTTTCGCTGGCGTGTGCTACGCCGAATGTGACAAAATATCAAGGCACCTAATTAATAAATCAAAATCACACAATTCACTATCAAGTGGCCTACAATCAGTATCAATTTGTTTCTTTACTAAATCAAATTCTTTGCATTTGCATTTTGTTGTACAATTCATGTCCGTGTTACACGCGGCTCGAATGTCAAGTTCGATCACAGTACGTTTTACAAATCAAGACGCTTGTTTTAAAAATCAAGAGGGGAGACGATAGCTTTTGATCAATTCTAGTTTTGAGGGGGACTGGCCATACGCTTGTTAGGCCTAAATGTTTTGGACTATGTTGTCAAGAGAATTCAGATGGTGGGCTTGCAGAATATCAACGTACTTCGCGGGTGAGGGAGTCGGTTTCTGGTCACGGAATCTCAACTCACTCTCCTTCAATTGATGCAAAAATGACAAACATTGGGGAGAATTCGCCCCTGAGGTGAATAATTGTTTTAGTATATACCACACAAGCTGAATAACTAGTGTTTATTCAAATAATTTCTTCTTCGGAAACTGAAACAGGAAGCCAGATTGTATCTCTTCGGCTGCTTGAAGGTGAATAGTATTTTGCTTATCACCTCCGAGTTAACCAATCAGAGCGCGCAAAAAGCCCTGTTCACTAATGGACGTTGATGTGATTGAAAGATTTCTTTTGGTCGTAAACCAACCTGCGATTAGGCACAATTGTACCATCGTACTTATGTCTTGTTATGTTGGCGCTCGCTACAAATTATAGTACATGATACAGTAGGTAGGATGAACCCTCGGACGTTACATGCGAAGAACTTCGCCATGAAAATCAGAACGCCATAAATAAACGCATTTCAACTGATCCAACCGAAAATAACAGCGCACTTCCATGCATTTAGAGTATCATCCTTCAAGAGAATAATGTTGAATGCTGTAAAGAAATAAAACATTTTAGCTGCAACAAGAAACACTGCACCAAGAGTGTGTATTTTACGAGGGAAAAACGGGGCAATAAAAATCCATGGAATTTTCGATCCTCAGATGTTATAGTTGCAATCGAAGCGATCAAGTTTGATTATATTTTTTTAGTTGCGAGAAACGGTCGCATGCTTGATTTTTCATTTGTGAGAAGCGGTGGCATGATATGAAAACTTGCAAATTAAATCGAGCCAACAAATTCCAAGTGTTGATTGATCATTTTGGTGATCTCGGACACTAACGCACGTTAAATAGCGCCGAGTTTCAAGTTTTCCAGTTACAAGTTTATTTATTTATTTGTAGGATAGTATTACAGAGATAAACACTGCCCGTAGTTAGCAAAAGCTAGTCGAGGCGAGCAGTGTTAAATACATATGTTATAAAATAAATAAAAGATTTACAGAGCTAGAGATTCAAAATTCTGGACAAATAACAAATACATCAATAGCTTAAGATATGGTAAAAGAACAGAACATCTAAGATATGGCAAGCGAACAGAACAAGCTATGGTCTTATAGTTTTGCTATCAAATTAGACAAATCAATATAATCATCGTATTTTGAGAGTCTCTGGAGGAGAAGATCTTGAATTTTACTTTTAAGATTGTATTTTGATAGCCGGTGCACTTCACAGGACAAGCTATTCCAGATTCTAACACCATTTCTTGAAAATGCCCCTTTTGTATATCTAATCTTGAACTTTCGACAAAATAGTCGCCTCTTGAAGATGATCTTGTCTCGTAGGAATGAATATTAGCTTGGTAAGTAAATAAGTTAGATATGTCAGGAGGTGACAAGTTATTGGATATGTCATGCATCAAGATGGCAACTGATTTAAAGTAAAGCATGTCCAAAGGAAGAAAACGAGAAGAAACAAAAAACGGGATTGCATGAGATCTGTAGTCACCAAAGTACATTAAGCGAAGGGCTCGTTTTTGAAGGATTAGAATTTTATCTCTATAGATTTTTGCAGCTTCACCCCACGCGACCAAACCATACAACAAATAGCGTTGGATAAATGACCTGTAAATGTGTTTTAGAGTACTAAGGGGTACAAAGTGTCTTAACCTGGAGATAACGCCAATTGATTTACTTAATTTGGATGCAATATGAGCAATGTGGTGACCCCATGAAAGAGTTTCATCAATAAGCACTCCTAAGTATTAAATAAATTCTTTACGTTCTAAAGAAATATAACTGTTAGTATGATGGTCAAACATTCTCAAATTTATTTGGTGATTCACCTTTTTTTGTCTAGGCCGAAAAATAACAAAGTTGGATTCTTTTATATTCAGTGATAACTTGTTAGCGATTAACCAATCATTTATATACAGAGTTCAGCATTAACTATAGTTTCGAGTAACTTAAGATTTTTATCAGCATATTAGAGATTAGTATCATCTGCGAATAAGTAAAATTTAAATCGATTGGAGCTATTAGATATATCATTGATATAAATGAGGAAAAGTAGGGGTCCTAACACCGACCCCTGTGGAACTCCCGACAATATTGCTTCCTCCTTGGATATATTTTTAACGCCAATTTGTGTTGTTTGTTGTCGACCTACTAGGTAAGAAGCAAACCGTTTGTTCATTGTTCCACGTATTCCGTAATGATTCAGCTTTTCCAATAATATTGAATGATCGACCGTGTCAAAGGCTTTCCTCAAGTCAATGAATATACCGCACGAATACATCTTTTTGTCCATGTTATTTTCAATTTGACTGATTATGTCCAGGATAGCATGTTCAGTAGATCGTTTTTCGGGGAAACCATATTGTGAATCATTAAGTATATCAAATTTCTCTAGGAAGCATTTCTTTCAAAAATACGGTTAAAAACAGACAGAAGGGTCTATATTATAGGTCTATAATTAGAAGGTCAGATTCATCATCATTTTTGTATATAGGAATAACTTTAGCAAGTTTTATCTTAGATGGATAAGTTCCACATTCGAGTGATATATTTATAATTATAGACAAAGGTTGACTAATGATATGTTGAGCCGATCTTAAAATGCGAATAGGTAAGGAATACAATTCATGAGCTTTATTTTTAGGACTAATAATTATCTCCAATTCAATTTCAGAAGGAAACACGGGGTTAAAAAAAGAACGAACCAGGGGAATTTAACTTTGGAAGATATTCAGTAAATTGTTTTGATGGATTTGGCATTTTGGAGGCCAAATTATATCCAACTGAAGAAAAAAACTTATTCATTATGTCAGGGAACTCAGAGGAATTATAGCATACTTGCTTGGTTTGTGGGCATTTTAGAGAGCTTATATCTTTTCGTTACTTTGTTTTTCCGGCCTAGAAGATTATTGATATACCCTCCCAGGTTTTTTAATGTTTGTTAAATTTTTTTCAAAATATTTGTGAAAGTACATTTTCTTGCTTATTCGTGTTAGCATCAATACTTTGTTACGATAGATTTTGTAACCATCAATGTCTCCTAAACAATCAAGAGAATTCTTCATTTTAATTGATTTTCTGATTTCCTTTGTTATCCAAGATTTTGAGAATTGCTTTATCTTGCGCTTTGAAATTGACTTTAAAGGAGCGTGCTTATTGAAAAGATTGTTTATTTATTATAAAATAAAGAGAAAGACTTATTCACATCACTTTATTTTGAGACTGCTTCAATCAGGTCAATCTGAGAGAGGTCCTGCAAAGAATTTGTCTCAGAATAATTTGAATAATCACGAACTAGCTTTCTTTGACAATTATGATTGTGAATATTTTTATTTTTATTGGAGGTAAGATAACAGAATTGTGAAAAGTGATCAGTTAAATCCGAAATTATATTACCACTAGTTATATTATCTTCTATATTACTCAGGAAGATATTATCAATAAGTGAGCATGAATTATTGTGTACTCTCGTTGGTTTGTCAATTGTTGGGGTTAAATTAAAACTTTGCAAAGAAAGTATAAAATTTTGAGCATGTTTGCAGGAGTAAAAGCGAAGAAAATTTAAATTAGTATCACCCATCAAGACAATCCTTTTCCCAGAGGCACTAAATCTTTCAGTTGTTTCCTCAAAATATTCCTGAAAACGCTCTGGTGAATTGTGCTGTCTATAAACAACACCACAAATTATATTTGCATATTTGGGTAAATGCAACTCAATCCAGAGAGCCTGAAAAGCTTCATTAGAGCATTTTTCAATAACTGTGTACTTAAACTGCTCATCAATATACATACCAACACCTCCAGCAGAAAGAGGTGTCGGCACATACTCAAAGTTATAATTAGGTATCAAGGGATTGAAATCCAGATTACCATGCTCATTTTTTATTCTAGTTTCTGTGACTCCTATAATATTAAAATGACAATCAAGTTCCTGTAATAAATGGGTTTGAACGTTTTCTAGACTTCGAATATTAGTATGAAAAAGTGAGAATCCAGAATTTGAATGAGACGAAATTTGCAGGTTTTCTTTTAATTGGCGGAAGCTATGCGGAGAATAGTATCTACAACTGGCAGGTGGAGTATGGGCATCAAGGCCGGACCTTTCGTCCAAACAACTATTTAAAGTAAATATATCCAAATCATTAAAACTTGGTAAGCGTTCAAGATATTTCTTAGTTGGAAGGCTTGTATTAAGACTGTTATTAAACTGACCGTGCGAAGAGATGACATCGCAAGAGTAATACGGAAGCTCGCGTAAGAGAGCTTTATTTAAGTTAACCTTAGTTGATAATGTTGCTTCTTGACTTGTGGTTTCTTAACTTGATGAGTGCTGGCGAGACATAAGATTATCTAAATCCCTCGTACTCTTGAGTACGAGTACTATCGAGTTTTTAGCCCAGCAAAATGCATAATTGAGCCTTTGCTTGAACTTTTTGCCTCATACAGCAATCCTTGAAACGTGGAGTTAAATTATCGAGAATTCCAGCATGCTCCATAGAGACATTCTCCGGAGGGCCAATGCTTGTTGGGTTGATTTTACTAACCTCCTTTCGAGACACATGACTTGCTCACGGGTAATCCTTCGAGTAAATTTGCAAATTATAGGTTTAGGTCGCCCTTCGGTAGCATGACGTGGTTTAATCCGGAGAGATATGTCAATGTCGTACGGTCTTACCTCCACTTCAATTCCGTTAAAGATTCTTAAGCAAAGCTGTGACGTATCAAAAGCATTTTCATGCGGTCCCAGCTCAGGAACGCCTACAAGTTTGACATTGTAGGAATAACTATACTCTTGAACCTGATCGATGGCCGTCGAAACTTTGGATACATCGGTCGATAACTCCTTCAGCAATTTTTCGAGGGCAAATACTTTTTTCCCAAGCTCGATCTTGAAATTTAATAAGATCGATCGTCATATTCTTTGCTTAAGAAGTCCAAGGACTTCGGTACATCAGGGTTGTCAGTGACACTTGCAACATGGCCGCCAGTTTGATTCGACTTCAAGTCCTCCTGAACGTTCTTAAGCTCAGCAAAAACCTCCTCCATTTTGCATCAAGTTGATGATCATGGTCACTGTAGAGTGTTGTCAGCGATTCTGACTGCGTACCAGTTACTTGGATCAAGCGTTCCACATCGAGTGAGTTGAGTTTCTTTACCAGCAACCGACTACCTCACTCGGCGAAATATCACCCGCAAAGTACATTGATACTCTTCAAGACGCCTTCCAAGGAATTCTGCGAACCCACCATCTGAATTCTCTTGACAACATAGTCCAAAACATTTAGGACGAAGAAGCGGTTGGCCACCATTACTTGTGTTCAGTCCCCCTCAAAAACAGAATTGATCAAAAGTTATCGTCTCCCCTCTTAATTTATAAAACAAGCGTCTTGATTTTTAAAACATCGAACCTGACATTCGAGGCGTGCGTGTCAAGGACATTTGATACATGAATTGTACAACAAGAGAGTTAATCAATATCAAATGCAAAGGATTTGATTTAGTAAACAAAAAAATTGATACTGATTGTGGGCCACTTAATAGAGAATTCTGTGATTTGATTTATTTATTAGCCGCCTTGATATTTTGTCACATTCGGCGTAGTATACTGGCGTTTGTTTCTTAAGTCCGGAACGGGTTACTCTAAAGTCCTACTGAATTCTGCTGAGCAGATGTTGGACAGCATAGAAATATAAAAATATCTTGCACTTCTTGTCTTACTTTCCCACGGCGATCTTACACCTTCGGTGCATTTCCGAATGTGAGACCCACATCGTGCAAATGAGGTTCTTTACGAATTTCACCTTCCGTCAGATACAATTGTTCTCAACTGGAATATTTTACCAATCTAAGGAGGAACTACAGAGAAAAAATACGCGTTTAACAGGTACAAATTGGCAAATTATTCATTTCTGGTATTTGTGTGTTTTGTCGGCCGACGTTGTCCATGTCTGCGCTGGTAAATATTCCTGGCATGTTAGTGTTCTGAGCAATTGCATTCTGGGAAGTGAGCTTCCGGTACCGCAGTTATGCCATTGCCTCAAGGCTGGAAAACGGGATATCCTTTGTCCTTTAATCACAAATCAGAGGCTGGGTGTGATTTCTGCAATTACAGTATAGCATATTGCTTGTTTCCCGCATCCATTGAGTATCAGAACTTTCCGCCATCTTGGTTTGGTGCTGCGGCCAAAAGGTTTCTTTACTTCAAGGATAAATTATTATGCCAATCGTTCTAAACGTTTCACCAGATGAGCCTCGAAATTAGCGGAGACACAAACGTAAACCCTGGTCCTGATCACTGCACGGTTTGCTCAAAGCGAATTGCCTGAAATCATCGAGCTATAAACTGCGACACGTGTGAAAGTTGGTGCCACGTCAAATGCGGCGCAGTTACTCCCAAAGAGTATAAGAAGCTTCAGTCTACAGCATATTTTTCTTGGTCATGCCCGGCCTGTCTACTGTCTCTGCAATCTCTTCCTTTTGTCAATGTTTCCAATCTTGCTGAGGGGCTGGGTTATGATCAGGATCTATATGCTGATGGCTCTGTGGGTACTAACAGTGTCGACCTCAATTCAAGCACGGTTGAAGATAGCTTACCATTGCTCTCTGGATGTGATGTTTTTCAGACTTATTCCAGGAACTTTAAACTTGCCCGTGTTATTTTTTTTTTTAATTTTCAAAGCTTTATTAACACATTATGGAAGTTACAGTAATCACGGCTATACATACAACAAAGTAGTATACTAGTAAAGTGTAAAACTAAGATACAAAAGTGTGTCACAATAGAATTTACTGCTTGAACTTACGATTTAACGATTAAACAAAAAAGAGAGGATGAAATAAATATAACTTTAACTGAAAGTGAAAAACAAAAAAACGTCAAAAGAGAAGAAAAAAACACGTTAGATGAAATTCTTCCACTTCTTGTTAAACTCTTCTAGCTGTTTATTTTTAAGGGCAATTTGCCTAAGGGTATCAATTTTATTACTTAAGAAAGGGGGGAATCTGTCAAAAGTTACGGCAGTGTTGTCTTGAAAACAGCAAAATATTAAGTATTTGACGACGAGTGTGACGTAATTTAAGACGTCTTTAGAATGAGTATCATTGTACCAACCATATATTACATTAAATTCATTTAGTTCGAATGTTTAGAGGGTCCTTTCACACCACCATTGTTGAAAAGCGATCCAAAACGCAGAGGCTATATTACATTGGAAGAGCATGTGTGGAACGGTTTCAGGTTCAGTCTGACATACCTGACAACTCTCGGAGTCGGACAGCCTTGCTCGAAACAAGGAACGTCTTGTTGGGAGTATGTTGTGTACGATTTTGAGCTGAAACATTTGGAATTTAACCTCCTGCGTTATGAGGAAAGGCAACATATAAACATTTGTCAAGCTTTCTTTAGTAAAGCCGTAACCTAAAATTTTAGTTTCAGATGTGGGTGGTTGAAAGAAATGATCAAGGATGGCTGCATAAGCAGAACGAGTAGTGATGTTCATATTCGAGGAATCTGACGAACTGATTTGATTAAGGTTGGGGGAATCTGTGGATTTAAGTTTTCGTCTCCAACTAGCAGGAATAGAATTTATCAGCCCATAATATGTGGGAATATGTAGCCGCAATTTGAATTAAATTTATGTCATAACGCCAGTGAGATAGAAAGGTAAGACCCCCCAGGTCTCCGAGCAGCGTTGTGGTATAGCTTTCCACCCTGCATCAGAATTTTGTTGTATCCTTTGAATCCATGAGATTTTAACGGCAATTTCCATTATGCCAAAGTCGATCATCTTAAGACCACCGTTGACTTTTTCACCTATGATTGTGCTTTTTTTTAATTTTTGGAGGCTTGCCTTCCCAAATAAAATTAAAAATTAATTTGTTGGCTTCGTCAATGACATGAGGTGGTACGTAGACTACAGGTTAGAAGCGTTAAAGATCAGTTTCGACAGCGCTAAAGTTTTCATGATGTTAATCCTTCCGATTAGAGTAGGTTTTCTGCGTTTCCAGGCACTCAAAACTTTTTCCATATTACGTAACTTGTCGTCGAAGTGTAATTTGTCCGCTTCGGGCATGTTGTATGAGAAGAAAACGCCTAGTGTGCAAATAGGATCTTGTGGATAACTGAAATTGAAGGGAGTGTCTTGTCTGTCTTTCCAAAGGCCTAGCCATAAAGCTTCAGTTTTAGACGTGTTAATTTGTAAACCGGAAATAGAAGCAAATTTTTGTAGCATATTTAGTAAATGTGTTATTGAATCTAGGTCGCATACAAAAACAGTCGTGTCGTCTGAGTACATAGATATTTTGATTTCCTTTTCTCCGATTGTGATTCTTTCAAGTTTGATGGATCTAGCAAGAAGTTCAAGGCCAATGACAAACAGTAGACCCGATAGTGGGCAACCTTGTCTCACACCACGGTTTATAGGAAAAAAGCATGAAGCATGCCCGTTGTTTAAAACGCAGCTGGTAATGTCGGCATGAAGAGTTTTAAACCATAGTAAGAAATTAGGACCAAAATTTAAGTGGGTAAGGACCTTTTTTAAGTAGTGCCATTCAATGGTGTCCAAAGCTTTGCGAAAGTCAAGGAAGATAGCTACTCCTGGGAGGTTTTCTTTGTAGGTGTAGAACATTAAGTCTTGTATTAGTCTGATGTTTTCGCCGATATAACGCCCTTTTACATAACCTGTTTGATCAGCATTTATTAATTTGGGAAGAACTTTTTCAAGGCGTTTGGCTAAAACTTTGGTGAGAATTTTATAATCTACATTTAGCAGGGAAATAGGTTTAAGATTTTCTAAAATTGTTTTATCCTTATTCTTTTTTGGGATGAGGGAAATAATTCCGCGCCTTTGTGAAATTGAGAGGGAGCCTTTATGAAAAGCGTAATTGAAACTATCAACAATTGAGGTTTTCAGTTCAGGCCAGAAATATCTTAAAAATTCTACAGTCAGTCCGTCTGTGCCGGGAGTTTTATTTGCGGAGAAATCTTTAGGGCATTTAGCGCTTCTATTTCTGTGATAAATCCTTCGCATAAAGTTTGCTCACCCTCGTTCAAGGTGGGGACGGCACTTGAGTTAAAGAAAGCGTCGTTGTCGCAGGCACTTTGTGCGGAAGATACTTGCGATTTATAAAGGTTTTCATAGAATAGTTTTCGTTCTTCTAAGATGTCAGATTGATTTGTTGTGTACGAGCCGTCACTTAGCTTTAACTTAGTGACAACTTTTCTTGAGTGGTTTCTTTTTTCGAGACCATAAAAGTATTTACTGTTGCGTTCGCCTTGTTCGTGCCGTCTGGCTCGGCTCCTAAGAATCGTTCCGTGCGTTTTCTAAGCCATTATTTTGTTTAGACGTGCTTTGGTTGAGTCCAGCTCATAAACGATTGTTTTATTGTTTCTGTTTTTTTTTCCGCTTTCGCGAGTAGGTCATTAATTCTATTTTGAAGGAACTTCTCTTCGTCACGTCTTTCCTGAGCTTTATTTTTGGAATATTTAACCGTGAAGCCTCTGATTTCCATTTTGATTAGGTCTCAACGTAGACCTAGATCTTCAACGGTTTGATATTTGCTTTTGAATTGAGGGAGGTTTTCACTTAGCTGCGAAACGTATTGATTATCTTCGAGAAGGGAATAATTGAATTTCCAAAATCCTGGTCCTTTTTTTTGTTAAGATTCTTCAGAGATGAGATTAAGTTGCACAGCAAAATGATCGGTATTGGGTGCAAAAACAATTTGACAATCGGAAATAAGACTATTCAGTTCGTTAGAGATTAGAAAGTAATCCAGCCGACACTGGACCTTAAAAGATTTGTCTCTCCAAGTGAATTGACACGCGTCAGGATTTAGCGAGCGCCATATGTCGCAGAGATCGTACAATTCGCAGAGCTTTTTAACTTCATTTATCACTGGAAGTTTTCGTGTGACAGTGTTTCCTCCCATTTTGTCGGACTGTGTTAGGGCACAGTTGAAATCGCCACCAATAATGATATTCTCATGAGGCAATTCTTGAAGTTGATTTTGCAGATCATTAAAAAAAAAGCACTTGTTGATTAACATCGTTAGGCGAGTATACGTTAACTAAAATAAAATGCGTGTCTTCAGTTATTAATTTGGCTGTAATAAACCTGCCATTTTTGTCTTCGGAAATTTTCTCAATTTTGTAGTCGAGCTTGGGCCAAGTTTAAAAGAATCATAACACCTTTGCTGTGTGTGGTTCCATGACTGAACAACACCCCACCTCCCCATTCCGCTTCCCACACATTTGCTGTTTCTTTTGAACTGTATGTTTCTTGAAGGAAAATAAGGTCTCTGTTCTGATTATGCAGCCATCTAAAGAGTGCACGCCGCTTAACTGATTTGTTAAGACCTGACATTGACGGTGAGACATTTTAAATTGAAGGCGTTGAATAATCAGATGTACGGCAATTTTAACAGAACACAGTGAAACTTACAATTAGCAATTCTTTTATGATGATCTGCGCTGTTTATCGTCCTCCCAGTACTCAAGTTTATTCTGGAGGAGGCCATTATGTCGCTTTTTAGACTGCGCTTTATCGCTGTGTGATGAATTGGTATTGCTTGGCGACCTAAATTGTGATCTTCTGCAACCTGACAAACATTCCAGGGAGGGTAGAGACTTGCTTGCTCTCTGTGATATTTTCGACCTTAAATGTCTTGTTAAAGAACCTACTAGCACAACAGCGACATCTTGCACCTTGATTGATGTGATCCTGACAAATAATTGGAGGAAATTCCTGTCCACCGGTACCTTAGAACCTCATATCAGTGATCATAGGTTGATTTACACAGTCATGCGGGCATCATGCACTCGGAAACGTCCCAGGAAAAATATTTGCCGAAGTAAGAAATGTGATGATATAGAACGATTTATTTCTGGTCTGAATACCGTTCCTTTTCATATTTTATTCATTTTTTTATGATATAGATGATCAAGCCTGGGCATATCCCTCTATTCTATAACTTGATCAAGTCTCTTTGCACTAACAGTGCTGAGTGTCTCTAGTTTTTGTAGTCATTATTTATTTAATAATTAAATGTTAAGTATGGCCTGTCTAATATTTAATTTTATAAATAATGTAGTTTAATCTGGTCTCATGTCTCGAATTTTGTATACTTTATGAATCAAACAATCATACTAGGAGTATTTGTTTATGTGATTTATTGGATTATATTATCGTGCGTGTTTGTAAATTAAGTAGTCATAATTAATTGTTTAAGTAGTATTGTAATAATATTAGTTAAAGCCTTCTTTTCCTCATGTAAGTTCTTCTAATTCTGTCTGCTGACCATATGCCATTTAAGCCTCTGGCTTTGGCTGCTCTCGTGTACCAGAGGCTGATATGTAATAACAGAGTGGAATGGAAGTACTGATAGACCCCACTGGATATTTTACGTTAACTCGAATATTTTCAGCTGATGGTGAACTATTGCTGTGAAATCCGGGAACCGTGAACAGAACAAAGATTTATGGAATGTTATGACACTTCTCATTGGTTGCTGCACAATGAGAAAAGTCAAATCAAATCAAAGGGTTCCCAGTGTTTTGGATTCGCACGATCGATAACTGCGTCCCATAACACTCAATTTACCCTGTTTATTTCAAATTATCTTGCGTCTCAAGCTAGTTTTTACTGCCCATGACCTGTATGTGGACGATGTGTCTAACTAAAAACTTTCCTTTTTTGCTACAGAAAGTCCATGGCGAAAGCTTGATGCAGCTCCCGTGTGTTTTGGCTCCAAAGGTGATCAATTTGGCCTGTTTAAGGTTGAGGTCGGTGGTTCTGTTCAAGCAGTCAAACTGGTTCATTTGCACGGATTGGTGAGATGTCGGACAAATGAGCATAGATGGTCTAAGTGGGGTTGTGGCACTTCTTACTTACACGTTTTTATAACAACCTCGACCAACGTCATTCTACTACCCAAGAATCAAAGCTCTCCCTATAAGATTCCTGGATACGGTTTTAATTCTTCTGAAATTGTCTTTGAGAATTTGTCAAGTCCTCTTCTTGTGGCATCTGGCCAGGAATTGCGATTGTGGTACTCTCAGGATTTGTTTAATAAGGAAGAAGAAGATAATGATGGTATATCATGCGCTTACGTGTTTGCCAAGTACATATAAATACTGGAGAAAATCCCTATATGAGTGTAAATTAGATTTAGACTGTGAGCAGACGTAACTTTGTCATGAGTTAGCTACATGTCTTTAGGTACATATTATTTTGTTGCTTCTTTATTACGTGATTAATACTACACTACACCTATACAAATTTACGCTCGTAGTACTCAGCTTATTTGAAATGTATTCGGAAGCTTGAAAGTCGCATGGCCAAATTAGCAGTTGATGTTTCGGTACTATTTCAATAACTGGACATCGGCAACGTTTAACAAATTAACAACAACCCCCAACATTTCTTTTTTTCCCTGATCACTGAAGCGTAGTACCTGTTTGCACAACTCATCCAACATTGCTGGGGCCACACACGTGCATTACATATGGTCTCCATGGAGATGGCAGCGGAATTGTAAGTTTACGAAGTCTTATGGGTCGAATCCTTTCCCATTATACATTGCGTGTCTTCATATTTTTGCAAGTTTTTTTTATCCGTTTGCACACCACTGCCAACAACCTCCAGCATTTGCCGGACCAACAATTCCCATCAATGTTGGGAGTTGTTGCGTCCGTTTGCACCTAGCTTTATGTGTGTTTACGTCAAACTAACTATTTTCATCACCAATACGCGTTTTCGAATGTCAAATTTGTAAATTTAAGTATGAACTAAATCCCAAAGCAGCACATGTACGATTGAAAAAAATTTGCACGTGCAAACAGTGTGCACGCCCAAAGGATGAAAAAAAAAGTTCAAGCGAGGCTTGGTGGTGAATTTTGCACAACTGACGTAATCGTGCATAAAGCCTGATACTCCAGCCAATCACGGTAGACAGGAGCAGCGCAGTGAGCCAATCAGAATTAAAAGCAATTAACGCTCCAACGCCAAGCGTCATAGAATTAATTTAAGGAGTTGTATAAAGCATTCCTTGTAGAACGAAAAGGTTTATAGAGGCGATTAACCAAGTAGCTGAAACTAAAGCAAACAGAAGCTGTAACGGTGTAAGCCGATTTACTACTTTTAACAGTCACGGTTGCCTTAGCGCGCCACGACGAGTTGCAAAAATAGTTGAGACAATGTACGTCGTTTGGCCCTTAATGACGCTTCATGACCTTTCGCTTTCCCTCTCCCTCCCCATCTTATCAAAATTGCTAACAGTGCAACACCATGCTCGAAACTTGGAGGAACAACTTTGAAAGAGGGAGAGGGGGGGGGGGGGAATTTGTGTTGTATCTCACAGATTTCTGAGCAGCAACGCTTTTGAGAAAGAAAATTTGTTTTTGATTGCCAGTGTCTCAACAATTTTGCAACTGGTTGTAGCTTTTCGATTAAGTTAGACTTGTTATCGATTGATGTTAACTTTTGGAGCAATCTACTGTAAAATAAATCGATTAAAATAACCTTGTAATTCTATTTTATACATATCTTTTATATACTTCCTTTTTTATCTTTTTTTTTAACGGAAAGGATTTTGTTTTGTGTTTAGCATCAGCTCTCTCGTCTGTTATGTCATCTGTTTTCGCCTTTGCAAATATTAATTATTATGATTATTATGATTATTATCCTTTATTACAATTTTGAATTTTTGAAGTCCACGAGGAGTTAATTTAGAGAGCTTAAGCAACGACGACGGCAACGAGAACGCTACAAAACAATAGGCTTAATGAGCAAAAACAATCGCCCTGTACAGTTTTGTACATGTTTTTGCCGTCGACCTCTGCAAAACAACAATGTGAAATGACTAAATTTTAGGATTTCTTTAGAACGTGAGCGCATGACGGCAAGTTTTTCTTTGGTTTTATGCAAGAACGCTGCCTCAAGAGTTTTGCTTTCATCCTCTTAGACATAGAGCTGAACTATATCGCCTTAAAATTAAGCGCGAAGTTTCCTCAATAAATCGTCTGCTTTCTATTGACGATAATTAATGCAGGAATGAAGCTGTTAGGTGAGCGAATACGTTCTGTGAACCACACCAAGATCTTGCTACGTCCGCGACTTTAAAAAACAAAAAAAAAATCGCCCTGTACAGTTTTGTACATGTTTTTGCCGTCGACCTCTGCAAAACAACAATGTGAAATGACCAAATTTTAGGATTTCTCGAGAACGTGAGCGCATGACGGCAAGTTTCTTTTTGGTTTAATGCAGGAACGCTGCCTCAAGAGTTTTGCTTTCATCCTCTTAGACATAGAGCTGAACTATGTCGCTTTAAAATGAAGCAGGAAGTTTCCTCAATAAATCTTCTCCTTTTTTTAGACGATAATTAATGCAGGAATGAAGCTGTTAGGTGAGCGAATATGCTCTGTGAACCACACTAACATCTCACTACGTCACATCAGTATAACACTAGATTTTTGTATTTCGTCATACAAAATTCGATTTCTTGCTCCGGTGTTAAGGCATGGAATTGTATTCCTCTTCATATTCGTTCATTACCAAAACATAAATTTAAGGCGGCAATTCATCGACAACTTTAAGATACTCTATTTTGGATGATGATTATGTTGACACGCTTACTATTACCTCTAGGTTTAAACAGCTTTGAAGTCTGCGATGTTTCCAACTTCGTTTAATATAAAATTATAATTTTTCTTTTTTACCCTTTTCTCTTTTTTAACCCTCTGTTAATTTTAGTATGTACCATATGTAAATAATATAATTAATATTTTATCTGTACCTGACCCGCCTCAATTAGTGTTGCGGCTACTTTGCGGGTCAGTACTATTGAGCAAATATTTTTGCCTACTAAATAAATGAAGGTTATAATACGTCCGCGACTATATGAGCTCTGAGTTTAAAAATAACGCTAAATATTATCTGCCGAAGTGTTTTGTGAAGAAAGTAACTTGTTTGTACGGTGATAACCCGAACTCGGGTTGGTAGTAATTTTTTTTCTCTGTTTTTAATTTTAAACGATTGGCAGCAGATTTTTATGTGAATCAAACAGTGCAAGGCATCGAAATTATGATCATCTGGGAGTTGCGCAGTTAAATATCACTGTGCGGGAAAATATGAACTCAATAAATTGACCTCGCTCCCAAAGTGTGGCTTCATAGCTCAGTTGGTAGAGCATCGCACCGGTATCGTGGAGGTCACGGGTTCGAATCCCGTTGAAGCCCTGATTTTTTCAGGCTTCTTCTTTCCAATTGCTTAAATTGGAAAATTTACTGCGGTGATCACTCTTCACTTGCATCGACAAGAGTGTTGCCTCAAAGATTTGTTTTTATCCTTCTACAGACAGAGCTACAGCTGTGTCTCTTAAAAAAATAGTAAGCACGTTTTCTCAATTTATTTACAGCAGTTGTTAAGTATTCAGTGAACGCAAGAGCCATAATAGCATTACAAACTGCTTTCCCGACTTTATACGGACCGATTCAGCCACCAATCACAAGCACAGATCGATCTTGAAAGGCCTATTTCTAATAAGCTACGTTCTGAAATCAAATTATGTGCAATTCCTAGTTCATCGTGACAGTGACAAACAATGAATTATTAAAAGCTATTGCAACACATAAACTAAACATCCTTTTATTCGAAGAGTATGACAGACACTCACTCATACGACGATAGAGATGTAAAGTTAACATTGTCAGAACAGAAACACCCACTTGGCACTGTTGTAACATAAAATGAGGCCCGTTTTCAAAGTCTTTCTCGTTGTGATGTTTTCTCAACAAGCGTCAGCTGGAAAATCATGTAAAGATCACCACTCAGAACCTGGTTTTGCCCTTGTTGATCACGTATATAAATCATTCACTGCCGATCGTTTGGCTACCTGCTACATGGCGTGTACCACCCAACCAGATTGTCAGAGCCTGAACTACGATCTTGCAGATAAGACCTGCGAGTTTAACAACGACACCAAATATTACCGTGCGAAGTACTTTGTGGAGAAAGCAACTTCTATATACTCTGATAACCCGTACTCAGGTCAGAAGTAAATCTTTCTTTCTAATTAAATTTTATCGTCTGGCAAAAGAATTCTGTGTTGCGCGTCGTCGATGGTAGGATATTCTGACAGTTACGCAATAAAATTAATGCAGGAATAAAGAATTGGGAAGTGTCAATTAATGCAAGTTGCTCTAAGAAAGAAGGTTGGACTAAAAATATACTGTTGAACGTTTTTAAGCAGGTTCTTTTGATAATCTTAGTACCAATTGATATAAAGGAACAACATGCTGATATTCCAAAGGAAAAAAAAAATTTTATTATTATTATGATTTTATTACCTTTTTGATTTTTGAAGTCCACGACGAGTTAATTTAGGGAGCCTTAAGAAACGACGACAACGACAGCAACGAGACGCCGCAAAACAATGGACTTAATACGCAAAAGCAATACTCTGTACATGCGTTTTATAGTTCTGTATATTTGATTGACTTGGCGTCCTCTGCAAAACAATAACGTAACATGCCTAAATTTTAAGTTTTCTGGACTAAGAACGTGAGCGCATGACAGCAAGTCTTTCTTTCGTTTTATGCACTGAAAAGTTGGGAAGAGCGTTGTCTCAAGAGTTTTGCTTTCATCCTCTTAGAGATAGAGCTGAACTACGTCGCCTTGAAATTAAGCGGGAAGTTTGTTCAATAAATCGTCTGCTTTCTTTTGACGATAATTAATGCACGAAGGAAATTAGTACAAGGTACTCCAAGAACGAAGGGTTGGAATAAAAGTACAAAGGATTGTCAGCCTCGCAAAGTTGGCTGAGCGAATACGTTCAGTGCACTACGCAGGCCACGCTATCATCTTGCTACGCTCTCGCGACTATATGAGCTCGGAGTATAAAAATAACGCCAATATAACACTAATAGATATAAAATAATGCTAGATATTATCAGCCAAAGTATTTTGGGGAGAAAGCAACTTGTTTGTAGGTGATAGCTCGAACTCGGGTTGGTGGTAATTTTTTTCGCTGTTTTTAATATTAAACGATTGGCAGCGGATTTTTATATGAATCGAACAGTGCAAGGCGTCGAAATTATGATCATTTGGGAGTTGCACAGTGAAAAATTGACATGAGTGTTGCCTCAAAGATTTGTTTTTATCCTTCTACAGACAGAGCTACAGCTGCGTCTCTTAAAAAAATAGTACGGAGGTTTTCTCAATTAATTTACAGCAGTTGTTTAGTATTCAGTGAACGCAAGAGCCATAATAGCATTACAAACTGCTTTCCCGACTTTATACGGACGGATTCAGCCACCAATCACAATCACAGATCGATCTTGAGAGGCCTATTTTTAATAAGATACCTCCTGAAATCAAATTATGTGGAATTTGTAGTTCATCGTGACAGTGACAAACAACGAATTATTAATAGCTTTTGCAGCACATAAACTAAACATCCTGTTATTCAAAGTCTATGACAGACACTCACTCATAACACGATAGAGATCTAAAGTTAACATTGTCAGAACAGAAACACCCACTTGGCACTGTTGCAACATAAAATGAGGCCCGTTTTCAAATTCGTTCTCGCTGTGATGTTTTCTTAACAAGCATCAGTTGGAAAATCATGTAAAGATCACCACTCAGATCCTGGTTTTGCCCTTGTTGGTCACGTATATAAATCATTCACTGCCGATAGTATGGCTACCTGCTACATCGCTTGTACCACCCAACCAGATTGTCAGAGCCTGAACTACGATCTTGCAGATAAGACCTGCAAGTTTAACAACGACACCAAATATTACCGCGCCAAATATTTTGTGGAGAAAGCAACTTCTGTATACTCTGATAACCCGTAGTCAGATCAGAAGTAAATCTTTCTTTCTAATTAAAATTTATCGACTGGCAAAAAATTTTTGTGTTGCTTGTCATCGAAAGTAGGATATTCTGACATTTATGCAATAAAAATTAAAAACTGGCAAAAATATTGCCACAAAAGTTTTCTTTTCATCCTCGTAAAGATAAAGTTGAACTATGTCGCTTTAAAATTAAAACGGGAAGTTTTCAATAAATTGTCTGCTTTCTTTTGCGATAATTAATGAAGGAATGAAAAATGGGAAGTGTTAAGACGGCTGGAGTGTTTCTAAAGGCGGTCCACCTCATTTCGGGTCGAAAAAACGTTTCCCCTCAATCTTTGCCTGTTTATCTATCTTGGGTCATACGTAAATGCAACGACTTTAGTTTTTGGAAATACATTAAAAACATATCTTTTAGAGCCAACAACAGTCGCAGCCGCTAAAGGCCCAAGTTTGAATGTGCCCAGAGTTGAAAATTGCTGAACTTCACGACCTCGCTACTCGAAGAGCACAAAATTAAACAAAACATCATTTCCATCCTCATGTTCTATGGTCTTTCAGAGATTTGAAACGTGTGTTAATTTTAACATGTTTGTACAAAGAGAGGCTCATGACAATTAGCGCACTAACACCTGTTTGATCGATGTTTGGGTATTGGTTCTTCACAAACGCTCTTACCCCTATTACGGTTGTTGCCTCTTGTTGTTTCGTAATGCCGAAAAACCGATCACTAAGTTGTGAAATCAAACTCCCGGTTTGTCTGCCAAATCTTTCCAATAAAGGGGTGTTTTCGTTAAAAGACGTTTCTGCCGGCCCGCTTTGTTTGTGCAACCCTGTTTGCATCTCAATTTCTTCGCCACTATGGTACGGCTTTCCTGGCTGATACGGCGTGGATGAGTCGCCAGGTTGAAACAAGCGGGTTGTGTCCACTTCATGTTTATCCTTATCAAACCCGTCGTTGTCAAGATTGTGAGCAACGCCGGGTTGAGCAATGCCGAAGTCTTCTCCGCTTTCCGCCATTGATCTCCGGGTTTTTATTTTTAAATTGAACAAAAAAATTGGGGGCATATACTTTTCAAGATGTCTGTGCAAGCAAACCTTTTGCCGACGCACAACGAGAAAATTCTTGGTGCCATGAAAGCAGAGCGTGCGGTTAAGCGCATTACGTTTGATCGCAGCAAAGCCTTCCCAGGCGAGCTGCTATACGTTTCGGTGCCCAAGCTGAATGCGGACGAGGTCCTCGTGCCCGGCTCGCTATCGCTGCTATTCGACATCGACTTGGCAGGGGGCCACGCCAACATCTTCCTCGTGCAAAACGTCACACGCGCTCTGGTCGAGAACCTGATTTTGAAGTTCGCAGGCACCGTTTTGCAGGAAACGTTTAGTCAAAATCTGGGAGGACGTTTTCCTTCCTCAGGAGGAGTGGGAAAACACGCTGCTCGCGGGCATTCAAACTGAAAAGCTTTGCGAGATCCGAGCAGGCACAGGGGATAAAGCAACCACAGGGGTCGACGCAGAAAACAAGCTGGAAACAATTTACAAGAAATAAAAAAACGAATCCACTTTGACCACCAGATTCTAAGCGACCACGGCGTCTTCTACCCCGAGGCCCTCTTCAACAGGCTTTGTTCGAGCTGAACCTTGCGCCGGCCAACCAGGTGGTCAAAGGCTGGGATACGACATAGCTGAAATAGAGGCTGAAAAACATCCAGCTTGAGTACGAGATGATCCGGAGCAAGTCTTTGGCAGACGAGGCTCAGAGCGTTTATTCAGATCCTGTTCCTCTTTGTGGAGCCTTATGTCGCCGGAGCTAGGGACTCATAAAACTACATGAACCCCGACCTGATGAAAGTCAGCGTCACAGTCAGTGACTCGCCCAACGGGGTGTACAACAACGGCATCGGCGCCAATGACGTCTGGGAGGAGCCAGCCGCTTCTTCGTCAAGGCAAAAAACAAAACGCAGCACATGAATCTGTCAACGTTTTATACTGGCAACAGGTTTGGGCTTTTGATTGATCTGCGGTCCATGCCTGACCACAGCATGCACGGCAGCGGCACGCGCTCCGTAAACACCAAAGATGGGTCCCACTTGAGATCGAGCGGGACGGCAGCGGCCCCGGAAACATGACCTGTCACGTCTTCGTGATCAGCGACTCGTAGATGAACATTCAGGGCCAGCAATTAGACTCTGTCCAGTATTAATATCTCGACGCTCGATGGATCGCTTGTCTCCCGACGAAAAAGATCAACGGCGAAACTGAAATCGCCCGACTTTTGCATGGTCGCCGTTTGGGGCATCATGGGAATAGGGGTGATTTGGCTACACTTGACAAAAAAAGCTGTGCGTGCATGCATGGTTCTCGCTCCCGACCTGATCAACAAATCGGCCGAAGACGACGAAACATTCAAAGAGAGGAAGAGGAAAGCAATTACAATCTGCCCATTGTTGATAAAGCAATGAACCCGAACGACATCCCTTTCAATCTTTTGGTCGTTGGCCCGACAAATTCGGGAAAATCCAGTTTCGTGGTGGACCAGCTCTACGGCTCTTTCCGGGACAAGTTCGACTACATCGTGTTAATATGCCCGACGTTTGCGCACAACAAGACCTTCCAGTGGATCGGCGAGAAGGATCCTCGAATGTTACTCGTGATCTACTAGCAGCACGAGGTCGAAAGATGGTTGAAAATCGCCAAGTTTGCTTTTGAACGCACCAATACTCTCATCGTCCTCGACGACTGCACAGCCTTCAATAACTTGAAAGGTCGGACAGGCGAGTTGGTCAATATGGCTTTTTCTGCCCGCCACATGAGCGTGAGCATTTGGGTGCTCACCCAAAAGTACACGAGCATCTCGGCTTCTTTCCGGGAGAACGTGGCATCGGTCGTCCTTTTTCACACCCCGGCAGCCAAGACCATAAAATCCATCTTCGATGATTTTGGTGGCCAGCTCTCTGCTGAGGAGTGCAAAGCCCTAGTCGCGAAGCTGAAAGCGCAGAAGCACGCGTACCTTGTGTTTTCGCTTCGGCACCCCTTTACGATCACGCTACACGAGCCTGGGGGCGAAGCTCCCACACCCCCGTCGCAAGAACCGAGTTAAAAATGGATTCCGCGGTGTATATGCCGGCAATAGATGAAGAAGAAGTTTTCAAAGAAGTGATAAACCCTCTGTAAACCGAGCCGACTGCCGGAAAAAGCAATCCGGTCGAAAGTCTGACCAACAAGCCCGATATCCCTGCTCTTCGCGAGCAGCTAGCTGTGCTGGTGTCGACAGGCAAGGCCAAAGAGGCCATAGCGGTACAGTTGACGCACGAGCAGTTAAAACGCCTCACAGACAAAGACGTCGAGAAAATACAGCAAATATAGGTACGAGACCTTTGTTGGCTCAAAAACGACGGACAGCTTGATCGACAGCTTCATCTTCCTTGCGTCGAAAGCGGTTGGAATGACCGTGCAGATCAAAGATGTCGATGCATACCACAAGGAGCTGATAAACGACAACATAATCAACAAAGAGCTATCCCGCCTTGCCCAATCTCTTGCGTTGTAGTGCGGCCACTTCCTCGGCATTGCAAACGCGGCGCTGATCACGCCGAAGCACATGTCGCTGGACAATTTTCAAGGGCTACCTGCCGTTGCTCCCGCTGCAGAGCAACCTCACAAAAAGGTGAGCAAAACCCAGCAATTGCTGAGCAGCCGCCGGTGGACACGTGAGTTCTTTTGAAGGAAAGGATATACAGAGATAGTTGGCATGTCGGCGGAAGAATTAGCTGCGCTGGGAACAGCGACTTCGGCTCCGACAGCCCCTGGCATCACACAGCAGGCGACGAACCCCGTTCCAAAAACGAAGCCAGCCAAAAACTCAAAAAGGTTGGCTGCGGGGAAAGCTGTCGCTGAAAAAACGCGGCTGGTCTGGGAGGCCCAGAAAAATGCTTTGGCTAAAGCGAATGTAATTATCGCAAATCACAAAGCAAAAAAAGCCTCCAAACGGCACCCTCCATTCGAGGAACCTTCCCCGGCTCCTGACAGTCGGCTGCAGCCGACAAGAGGTGTCCGCCCAATGGATTGGTCTCCCGACGAGGGCGGCTCAAAGTTTTCATTTAAAATTTGAAGCCTATGCATAGGTCATGTCTGACAACAAGCTTGTCAAAACAGTTCTCGACGCGGCTACGTTGGCCGGGATCGCAGCCGGCATCGGTTGGGTTATAAAAAAGGTTGCAAATGAGAATTTCACATCGGACCCCAGCAACAGTGCAATGAACTGCGTGCAGTTCACTGCCGTCACTGGGGCAGCATTGCGCTCAAACAGTACCTCCCAAACCAAAACATCCTTCCTGACAACGTGTGAAGGTTAAATTAAAAACAAACCCGCGGTCTATACCATGGCGACCATCGCAATCATGGTAGGCGGGGCTGTGTTGAATGCCGCAACTTTCATCGGCGGCAATTATTTCGTAGGGGCGCTCGGCGGCGGCCACGATGCTGCTCTTGACGGGAAAATGCGCCACGACAAGGCTCTTGTGGCGTACCAAGCGGCTTACAACAAATACTCGCGTGAGCGCTTCCAAATACTCGATTTAATCGAGACAAACGCAGAGGTGACAGCGCAGACCAAGCAGAACTTCAACAACACCGACTACGCCTTCAAACTTTACAACCAGGCGCACCCCGACAAGCCGATTGCGCTCCTCAAAAGGCCCAATTTCTCTGACTTCTACCAGCTAAGTGAGCTGCAGAAAAAAAGTCGAGCTGGTTTTTTTGGGGTGCGAATAATGCAGCTCTGGCTTACACCGCGTTTTGTTTCCTTTGAACATAGGCAGGCATACTGCGGTGGATGTCAAGTTAGCCAAGACATACTACAGTCCCGGCTACTACTGGAAAGGCCTCGCCGCCAACAAAAAAATGGCTGAGGTAGCCAAAGTCCCATAAGACGCTACAAAAAAAGTGGCTGTAGGGGCAGACACTCTGGCAGATCTATGTTCCCCTCTTTCGTCTGTGTCCGCTATCTTTACCAACCTGAAAGTGTTCCAGATTGAAAAAACGGTCCAAAAGCCAACCTGTCATTTACTATTTGCACGACGGCCCCAAACGAAGTTTCGTGCGCGAAGGCTTGTTGGTTGAAAGCCTCATCCCCGAAAGCCTCAAAGATGAACTCCGACATAGCCTCTTCTTCACCCTGTGTGAGTGTGAAGGGGGGGGGGGGGTTGTGCCCGCTTGTGAACGTCCTCTGTCTCAATCTCCAGCAGCAGTCTGCCCGTGTCCGAATAGAGCAGTTCGCATTTCGTCCCATAGTACTTCTTGAGAGTGTTGTAGAAGAAATGGTATATCAGGATTTTGCTGTTTTCGAGGATCGCCATTCCAACGTAGACCGCTTTGTTTAGAACCAGTTTGCTTTTCCGCATTTCAATTCCAGCAAGGTTATTTGCAACTCGTGCCTTGAGTAGAGAGGGCTGGCGGTTTATTTCCGGATTTTCTTGTTTTCGTGGCGCACCCAGACGTACGTCATGGTCTTCCCGAAGACGGAGTTGTTCATCAACTTATAGAAGTTTTTCTCGAATGCGTTTTTACCCTTCTTTCGGAAGTTCGTGTTCATCCGGATGTACGGCTCTATCCAGTCGAATTCTAGCACTCTGTATACCTTTTCAGTTTGGTTCCCTGCGCGAGATGAAACTGCAGGTTGTGGTAGTGCACAACGTAGTTCTTTTTGTCCTGGAGCGTTAGCAAGAGCTTTTTGCAGTCTGGCGGGTGGAGGTTGAGGCTCTCAATGAGATTCTTATGGAAAGGCGGCAGCCGTTATTTTTTCACTGCCTTTTTCTCCGGGGCGAGTGGATGACTGTTGTGCGCTTCGTGAAACCCTCGCGGATATTCGAGGTCAACCTCGAGAATCCAGCCGCGTTTCGCGTTCTCCTTCTTCTCGAGTATCTGGTTCTCTTCAGGCAAGAGCTGCACCCACTTGAACCCGCTCTTGGGGAGGGGCTTGCTCATTGCCCACCCATACATGATGTGCAGTGCATGATGTGCTTGTTTGGTTGGGAGGGGTCGTAGCCGGGCACCCCGGGGTTGTTTGCTCGGGCACTTTTACATGCGGGAATAACCAAGGGATGTCGGCAAAGCAAGGTCAAAAATTATAGCTTCTGTTGTCGGTCTCTGCCGACAACAACAATAACAGATCATCTCCGGATATAGTCCACCATAGTTATAGCAGTTGATTATATAGCTTCCCCGCAGTATAGCATCTGTAGCATAAGTTCAATCACAGTCGGCCACAAGGATAAGCCCTCGGGCAAGAGAGTTTTCTCTTTTACTTGCGAGCCTGCTTTTATACTTTTTCTTCAAGTATCTAGAACGTCCTGTTACTATTTATAGTGTATTACAAGGTCTACTTTTTGTGGAAATTGCTGAGTGACATCAAAGATATTTCTGGAATATTACAGGTTATAAGATAATTCTAGAAAAGTCTGGAATTGCATGACAGATAAACTAAAAGTAATTCTGATCCTCATAACAATACCTTGAAATGCGTCCGTGCATCCCCCTCTCCACGAAGAGGTGCATGTTGATGTCTGTCAGAAGCTGAAGCTCGACGCCTGTCTTTTTCAAGAGCTCGTTCCAGGACAAACCGGGGGGAATGTAGTAGTTCGCGGGGTCCAAGCCGTATTGCTCTTGACAGATGTTTTCGAAAACGTCTGGCAGCAAAGCAACGTTTGTCCGGACATAGAGGTCGTGGTAGTCGCCCAGCGTCTTGCATCGGAACGTGTCCAACTTTGTGGGCGTGCTCGTAATCTGGGTCCGAGATGTGCTCACCGGAGAGATTACTGAAGAATTTTTCTTTGGCTGGGAGGCTTGTTTTTGTTGAACTTTCCCCATGAGTCCATGTAACTCATAGGGATAGATCCCTTCTTGTAGAAGGAGCCTAAGGCCGTCTTGATGTCTGACAAGGGTTTTTGTGATTTTGAGCGCTCCTTCGGGTGTGGCTTTCACAAGTGCGTCCAAGCTGGAAAGCAGAAAGGCGCTGCTGTCGATGAATCGCAGTCCACCAAGAGAGAATGAAATTTATTTTTCCATGTTGTTGGCGATGCAATTCAGATCCCCGGCTTTTTCTGTTGGTGACATTCCCTGCATGCATCAAGTGGTGCGCGTCATAACCCTTCAGATTTTGGAATACAACGGGCATTGGAATCGTCTTGAGTTTCATCCGCAGTTTTTTTGTTGCACTCGTCGTGCACAGCCCCGCAGTAAGCTTCCGGAAACGTGGTAATGGTCTTTCACCGCGTTCCTTAAGTTTTTCCGAAGCAGAGGTTCTGCGCAGAACAGGCATTCTTCTTGGATCTTCTCTATCCATTTGCCGGTTGGGTCTTTTGCTTGTCTTTCGTTTTTTGACCCAGTGAAAGGGAATGTCCATTGCAGTAACTCACCATCAACCTCTTTCTCGATGGTTGTGCATAATGAGCGCCAGTTGCATTTTTTATGGCTTTGCCCGCAGTGCATTCCCGTGTCCTTGTCCCAGACACCTATCGAGTCCAGAAACTCGGGCACTACGAGGCTTTTGTCGCAGATGTGGCAATTCTGGGCGTACCTGAAGTGCACCCAATCGTTGTCCGTCATCACCAGCGAGGCTGGAGTTTTCAAGCTTTCCCGCAGCTCTCTCTCTCGCTCCAAGATTGTTTCCAGAAACTTTGCCGCGGGCTTCTTTTCCCCCTCGACGCCCTGCCGATATTTTTGGACTGACTCGCTTTTGCCATCGCATCTCACGACTGTGTAAGCGAACCTTCAGGCTACGTGTTTGTCTGTTTTTCCGCAGAGCCTGTTCTCTCGCGCTCTCTTTCGGGGATTTGTTTGATCAAGGCGTCGAAATCTGCGTAGATCACGAAAGGCGCTTTCATCTGCTTGTGGAAGTTTTCGAATTTTAGCTTGTTTTCTCCTTCCTTTGGCATTTCGATCCTTAGTGGGGCTCCGTTCATGCCGTTGCAGTGTTTCTTGTGCTCGGCAAGAATTTCTGCTTTGAGAAGCCCATCAAGCACGTTGTGCAGAAGTGATTTTTGTTGCTGTTCCTAGCCTGATCGTATAGCAGCACGGACAACCTCTTCACGAAGCAGTAATGTGTGTTTTCCTCTTTCTGGATGAGCAGCAGATTGATTCTTTTGCTTTTGTCAGTGACTCGGTACACGATGACGCAGTCGTTTTCCCAGTTAAAGACATTGATCGCAAGGTGTGGATTTTGCTTCTCAAGCTTGTTTATCTGTTTCAACTGTGTGGGGAAGGAAATGCTCTCCCAGTTGATTCCGTCGTAGGTTCGATATTTGCTCGTTCTTTTCGCATCTTTTTTCGCTGAAAACAGTGCCGCTCTTAAAGCCCAAACATTCATTGTCTCTGTTTTTCACGTTGATGATTGCTTTTTGGTTCCCCAGTATCTTTGGAAGCTTGATGTATGTTCCACCTCTCAGGGGCTGGAAGCGTGCGGCGTTGACATAGGCAAGGCGTTGACATAGGCAATCGTCATTTTATCAACTTACCATCCACACCCGCGCTCCGACAAGCTCTCGATTTCTCCTTTGATCCGGTCAACAAATTCCATGAATTTTTGGTTGAACGTTTCCTTGAAGTTTGGTTTTGTGAAGACGTGTGGGTCTTCTTTGAAATAGTGTTTTTCTTCGACCATTTCTCTCTTTGCATTCCGCGTTTCGCGTTTGAATTTCACTTCCAGCCCGAAACTCGCTTTGACGCTGCCGAGTTTTACGATTTCGTGTTCAAAGACATTCCGAGCTTGCAATATCATTGTGTTTTCAGCAAAACCAAAGATGTCTCTTCTGTGCTCGTGTTGGCGGAAACCTGGAGAAGTACGAAAGAAGTAAAGAACATAATCAAGGAGGAAATGCAAGGGTCTGGTTGCCCGTCGGGTACAAGAAAATATGGCATTTGCTTAAAATAAGTAAAATATTCACAAAACTACTGTCAAAATTGCAACATTGAAATTCCGTTCACAGTTATGATCCAAAGGGGCAAGCTTATTTTTAGATTAACCATTCTGAAATGATCTTCTACTCCGGCTCCAGAGTTATGGCACTAATTTCCACCCTCTTGTACTTTCGTTTCACAAACTGACAGAAAACCATCGTGTTACCTATTTTAAAGCTCATGGCGAGCAACGAATTACAGCCAGGCGCTAATACCCAGTGCCCACCCAGGCTAATGCACTTGCACAGGTTTGAATTTTCTATGGAAGCGTTCCATTTCTACGGACTGAGCCCTGACGTTCTACGGAAGAGCTACATTCCTACGGAACAGCGACGGCTGATACTACGGGAGAGCTAGATTTCTACGGAAGAAGCTCGAGACTGTTTCCACAGAAGAGCTCTATATTTATAAGGAGCGATCGCAGATATACATGGAATGATTGCGGAATTCTAGGGAAAGATGTTTAATTCTAAAAATAACAGTTATGGTTTTACAGAACGACCCTACATTTTCAAGTTGAAGCGTTGTCCCTTCTGGACCACCGTAGTACGGTACTTTGCTAATCACCTCCGAGTTAACCAATCAGAGCGCGCGAAAAGCACTATTCACTTGTGTGGTATATACTAATGGACATTGATTGAAATAAATCTTTTGCTCTTAAACCAACCTGCGATCAGGCACACTTATGTCTTCTTATGTTGGCGCTCGCTACAAATCATAGTACAATCATGATAAACAACTTCGCCATGAAAATCAGAACGCCATAAATAACTGTATCTAACCTGATCTAACCGAAAACAACAGGGCACTTCCATGCATTTAGAGAATCATCTTTCAAGAGAATAAATGTTGAATGCTGTAAACAAGAAACACTGCACCAAGAGAATTGTGTGATTTGATTTATTTTATATTAGCCGCCTTGATATTTTGTCACATTCGGCGTAGCATACTGGCGTTTGTTTCTCAAGTCCAGAACGGGCTACTTTAAAATCCCACTGAATTCTGCTGAGCAGATGTTGGACAGCATAGAAATATAAAAATATCTTGCACTTTTTGGCTTACTTTCCCACGGCGATCTTACACCTTCGGTGCATTTCCGAATGTGAGACCCACATTGTGCAAATGGGTTTGTTTACGAATTTCACCTTCCCTCAGATACAATTGTTCTCAACTGGAATATTTTACCAATCTAAGGGGGAACTACAGAAAAAACACGCGTTTAACAGGTACAAATTGGCAAATTATTCATTTCTGGTATTTGCGTGTTTTGTCGGCCGACGTTGTCTATGTCGGCGCTGGTAAATATTCATGGCATGTTAGTGTTCTAAGCAATTGCATTCTGGGAGGCTGGAAAACGGGGTATCCTTTGTCCTTTTGACAGTTGATTACTGTAATTACAGTATAACATATTGCCTGTTTCCCGAATCCATTGATCTCAGAACTTTCCGCCATCTTGGTTTGGTGCTGCGGCCAAAAGGTTTCTTTACCTCAAACATAAATTCTTATGCCAATTCGTTCTCAACGTTTCACCAGATTTGCCTTGAAATTAGTGAAGACATAAACTTAACTGAACCCCGGTCCCGATCAATGCTCGGTTTGCTCAAAGTGAATTGACTGTAATCATCGAGCTATAAACTGCGACACGTGTGAAAGTTGGTGTCACATCAAATGCGGTGGAGGTACTCCCAGAGAGTATAAAGGTCTTCAGTCTACACAATATTTTTCTTGGTCTTGCCCGGCCTGTTTACTGTCTCTGCAATCTCTTCTTTTTGCTTCCAATTGATAAAGGAGGAGACGCTACAGATCCCACAAAATATCGCCCTATCTCAACTTTATCAACGTTTACTCAAGTATTTGAAAAACTTATACATAAGCAGCTTGTCAATTATATTGACAAGCAAAACATTCTCTTCCAATTCCAATTTGGCTTTAGAAAAGGACATTCAACCGCCGAAGCTATAATTTATTCCATAAGCGTCTAATGTTCAAGAAGCGGACTTTGAATTAGATAGATGCCTTGTCAAAATCTAGGTCCTATCATTTTTATACATATAATTGTATTATTATTATATAATATAGTTTTATGGTTTATCGAACACTTTTTTGTTGTGAAATCTAAATAATTGAATGTAATAACTATGTAAATATTTAAATGTTTTTTAGCTTTCTTAATCTTGTGTGTAATTATTGATTATATCTAAGGTATGTTCAAGTTCACAGTGCAACCAGGTGGACAATCAGACATGGCTTGATGCTACTCTGATTTAAAAATTGATGAATGTAACTTAAAAAGTTACAATTCACGACCCAACGTTTCGACACTCCTGTCTAGTGTCTTCATCAGGGGTGATCTAGTGTTGCAAAAAGGACCCTTTTATACGCTTACTAATTAACGACCTTTTGTTTTGATGAGGTGTAAATAGGTGTCAGGTAAAAGGCCGCCATCGTCACGGTTTAAAGGAGCGTGGGCGGAGTTGATGTGCCAAGCTTCCAAACAAAGCCGTTGATGGTACCGCCGGTTAGTGGTGATAATTTTGGAATTATCCCACGTTATTGTATGGTTGGTTTGGCAAGCATGCTCCGACAAAGCGGAGTTTTCCTTTTTGCAAAGAAAAACTGCTTTTTGATGCTCTTTTAAGGTGGCTCAAAACAGTTTCCAGCACTTTCCAAGACGTAGATTTTGATGGGTCATTATTACCACTCTTTATCAGGTGATGGTATATTCATGGTATCAAAAAACTGCCCAATCATTGGTAAATACGTTGGTATTATTTTCGTGACACTATAGATTACCATAGCAACACTGTGACCTACTAAAAACACCCTTAATTTCAGCTTTTAGCGCTTATATTTCAAAAACGGCACGGTGAAATTTTTTTCTTATTATAGAATTTTGATAAGCAGGATGAGATGCAACTTTTGGCTTTTAACTTTTTAAATTTTCGAAAATTTAAGGTGACGCTGAACCCCATGTACAGAATTTGTTTAAACTTTGCCAAAAGTTGCATCTCATCCTGCTTATCAAAATTCTATAATAAGAAAAAAATTTCACCGTGCCGTTTTTGAAATATAAGCGCTAAAAGCTGAAATTAAGGGTGTTTTTAGTAGGTCACAGTGTTGCTATGGTAATCTATAGTGTCACGAAAATAATACCAACGTATTTACCAATGATTGGGCAGTTTTTTGATACCATGAATATACCATCACCTGATAAAGAGTGGTAATAATGACCCATCAAAATCTACGTCTTGGAAAGTGCTGGAAACTGTTTTGAGCCACCTTAAAAGAGCATCAAAAAGCAGTTTTTCTTTGCAAAAAGGAAAACTCCGCTTTGTCGGAGCATGCTTGCCAAACCAACCATACAATAACGTGGGATAATTCCAAAATTATCACCACTAACCGGCGGTACCATCAACGGCTTTGTTTGGAAGCTTGGCACATCAACTCCGCCCACGCTCCTTTAAACCGTGACGATGGCGGCCTTTTACCTGACACCTATTTACACCTCATCAAAACAAAAGGTCGTTAATTAGTAAGCGTATAAAAGGGTCCTTTTTGCAACACTAGATCACCCCTGATGAAGACACTAGACAGGAGTGTCGAAACGTTGGGCCGTGAATTGTAACTTTTTAAGTTACATTCATCAATTTTTAAACCAGAGTAGCATCAAACCATGTCTGATTATATCTAGTCTTTTTAGTAGGAAATGCAATACTAGATGATGTAAATTATTTCATTTATTTTTAAATTATTATTATTATTATTATTATTATTATTATTATTATTATTATTATTATTATTATTATTATTATTATTATTATTATTATTTGCCAATGTTTCCAATCTTGCTGAGGAGCTGGCTTATGATCACGATCCAGATGCTGATGGCTCTGTGGGTACTAACAGTGTCCACCTCAATTCAAGCACGGTTGAATATAGTTACCATTGCTCTCTGGATGTGGTATTTTTCAGACTTATTCCAGGAACTTTAAACTTGCCCATGTTAATGCCCATGTAATGCCCATGTATTGCAGGCTTCAAGATGCAAGAAATCAAACTATGGCTTCACCAGGGAATTTTCGATGAATTGGTTATCACTGAAACGAAACTTGATGATACATTTCCTGATGCTTTGTTTACAATTTATAGATATGGATTTATTCGTCGTTACAGAAACATACACGGTGGTGGAATCATTATCTACTGGAGGTCTGATCTTGTTTTTCAATTCATCAAGTCAGCTCCCCTGTTATCCAGTATTGAAGCGTGTATGGTTAAACTTAAAATTGGCAATTCTTTTATGATGATCGGCGCTGCTTATCGTCCACCCAGTACTCAAAGTTTATTCAGGAGGAAAGAATTTTATCACCTTTTAGACTGGGCTTTATCCTGTGTGATGAATTGGTATTGCTTGGCGACCTAAATTGTGATCTTCTACAACTTGACAAACATTCCAGGGAGCGTAGAGACTTGCTTGATCTCTGTGATATTTTCGACCTTAAATGTCTTGTTAAAGAACCTACTCGCATGACAGCGACATCTTGCACTTTCGTTGATGTGATCCTGACAAATAATTGGAGGAAATTCCTGTCCACCGGTACCTTAGCACCTCATATTAGTGACCATAGGTTGATTTACACAGTCATGCGGGTATCATGCACTCGGAAACGTCCCAGGAAGAATATTTGCCGAAGTAAGAAATGTTATGATAGGGAACGATTTATTTCTGATCTGAATACCGTTCCTTTTCGTATTTCATTCATTTTTGATGCTATAGATGATCGAGGTTGGGCATATCCCTTCATTCTATAGCTTGATCAAGTCTCTTGGCACTAAATTGTATACTTTGTGGACTATGCTAGGTATATTTGTTTGTATGCTTTAGAGGATTATATTGCCGAGTTTCTCTAGTTTTTGTAGTCATTATTTATTTAATAATTAAGTGTTAGTATGGCCTGTTTAATATTTAATGTTATAAATAATGTAGTTTAATCTGGTCTCCTGTCCCCAATTTTGTATACTTTATGAGTTAAACAATTATACTAGGAGTATTTGTTTATGTGATTTATTGGATTATATTATCGTGCGTGTTTGTAAATTAAGTAGTCAAAATTAGTTGTTTAAGTAGTATTGTAATAATATTAGTTAAAGCCTTATGTTACTCATGTAAATTCTTCAAATTCTGTCTGCTGACCATATGCCATTTAAGCCTCCAGCTTTGGCTGCTCTCGTGTGCCAGAGGCTGACATGTAATAACAAAGTGGAATGGAAGTACTGATAGACCCCGCTGGATATTTTACGTTCATTTTCAGCTGATGGTGACCTATTCCTGTGAAATCCGAAAACCGTAAACAGTAGAAATATTTATGGAATGTCATTGTGTTTTAAGTAAACAGCCAATCGCACGCGAGTAAACTAAAACTGCAAATAGTAACGGTAGTTAGTTTGTGGTTTCATGACACTTCTGATTGGTTGCTGAACAAAGGGAAGTCTCAATATCAAATCAAAGTGTTTCCAGTGTTTCGGATTCGCACAGCGGTGACTGCGTCCCATAACACTCAATTTCAACTGTTTCTTTCAAATTATCTTGCGCTTCAAGCTAGCTTTTACTGCCCGTAGCCTGTATGTGGACAATGTGTCTAACTAAAAACTTTACGTTTTTGCTACAGAAAGTCCATGGCGAAAGCTTGATTCAGCTCCCGTGTGTTTTGGCTCCAAAGGTAACCAGTTTGGCCTGTTTAAGGTTGAGGTCGGTGGTGCTGTTGAAGCAGTCAAACTGGTTCATTTGCACGGATTGGTGAGATGTAAGATTAATGAAGCAGCCTGGTCTAAGTGGGGTTGTGGCACGTCTTTGTTACAAGTTTTTATAACAACCTCAACCAACGTCATTCTACTACCCAAGAATCAAACGTATACCTATACGATTCCTGGATATGATTCACATTCTCCTGAAATTGTCTTTGAGAATTTGTCAAGTCCTCTTTTTGTGACTTCTGGAGAGGAATTGCGATTGTGGTACTTTCCGGACTTGATGAATTTCAGTGAAGGAGATAATGATGGTAGATCATGCGCTTACGTGTTTGCCAAGTACATATAAATACCGGAGAAAATCTCTATAAGAGTGTAAATTAGATTTAGACTGTGAGCAGACGTAACTTTGTCATGAGTTAGCTGCACATCTTTACGTACAATCTATTTTGTTGCTTCTTGATTACGTGATTAATACTAAACTACACCTAAACAAATTTAGGCTCGTAGTACTCAGCTTATTTCAAATGCATTCGGAAGCTTGTAAGTCGCATGGCCAAAATAGTACTTGATCTTTCTGTACTATTTCAATAACTGGACATCGGAAACGTTTAACAGATTAATCCATTACGAGTGGTTTTCAATATCATATCGTAAAACCAAGACCGAAAGCAATAGCCCTTCAGGTTCGTGCAAACGGATGCAACATTGCCGTGCAACAACTCTCGGCAATGTTGGGTGTTACATTTTGCGTCGGTTTGCTCGCCCTGTTGCATGTTGTTGGGAGTTGATGCGCAAAGTTTGAAACTGGTCAAACTTTTGAGCCAACAACTCGCAACATTTCTTTTGTTCCGTGATCACTGAAGCGTAGTACCTGTTTCCACAACTCATCCAACATTGTTGGGGCCACGCACGCGCATTACATATGGTCTCCATGGAGATGGCAGCGGAATTGTAAGTTTACAAAGTCTTGTGGATCAAATCCTTCCCATTATACATTGCGTGTCATATTTTTGCAAGTTTTTTTTTTACTCGTTTGCACACCACTACTAACAACCTCCAGCATTTGCCGAACCAACAACTGCCATCAATGTTGGGAGTTGTTGCGTCCGTTTGCACCTAGCTTCATGTGTGTTTACGTCAAACTAGCTAGTTTCACTACCAAGACGCGTTTTTGAATGTCAAATTTGTAAATTTAAGCATGAACTAAATCCCAAAGCAGCACATGTACAATTGAAAAGAACTCGCACGTGCAAACAGTGTGCACGCCCAAAGGATGAGAAAAAAATAGTTCTACCGAAGCTTGGTGGTGAATTTTAAACATCTGACGTAATCGTGCATAAGGCCTGATACTCCAGCCAATCACGGCAGACAGTAGCAGCACACTGAGCCAATCAGAATTAAAAGCAATTAACGATCCAACCCAAGCCTGGGAAAATACGCGCGTTCAAGTTGCAATTGGTATTAATTCCGATTGGCTGAAAAAGTGGCGCGAGTTTTGTTGGTCAATCACAGAGTGAAGCATGCGCAATCCAACTACAGAGCAAAGGAAATTTATATCGGACGTTCAAATGAAAATCACTCTATAAAAGAGAAAGAGTAATAAAAATACTCTGGTGTAAGCTTAATTAACACAGGAATGGTCCAACGTTATAGACTTAATTAAAGGAGTTGTATATAACATTCCTTGTAGAACGAAAATGTTAGTTAATAGAGGCTAATAACCAAAGTAGCTGAAACTAAAAGCAAATGGAGGCTGTAACGGTGTAAGCTGATTTACTACTTTTAACAGTCGCGGTTGCCCTAGCGTGCTACAGCGAATTGCAAAAATACTTGAGACGCTGTACGTCATCTGGCCCTTAATGATGTTCCATGATCTTTCGCTTTCCCTCCCCATCCCCCTATTATCAAAGTTGCTAACAGTGCAACACCATGCTCGAAACTTGGAGGAACAACTTTGAAAAGGGGAGAGGAAGGGGCTGTGTGTTGTATCTCACAGATTTCTTAGCAACAGCGTTTTTGAAAAAGAAAAGATGTTTTTTATTGCGAATGTCTTAACAATTTTGCAACTGGTTGTAGCCTTTCGCTTGAGGGAGACTTGTACTCGATTGATGTTAGCTTTTTGAGCAATGTACTGTAAATAAATCGATTAAAATAATCCTGTAAATCTATGTTATAAAAGTTTTTTGATATACTTCCTTCATCATGCAAAAGAAGAAAAGTACTTTGCTCGTCTTGTTTTGAACTCTTTTTGGCGTCATGTTTGTGATCCATAAGAGTAAAGACGATAGAAAACTACCGCAAAGTAACATCAAAAGAAGTCGAGCGAAATCGAAAAGTTTAATTTTTAGAAGAATGAGAAGTTAGTGGCCGTTACAAAGTGATCAAGCATATATAAACATGAATAAGGCGACTACAATCTCGTAAAGATTAGAATGATTTTACTCTTGACTTAAATAAAACATTGCTAACTAGAAACCTTGACTACAAGTCGTGTGTGGTATCAATATTCACATCACCGGTAATCTAGCATCTGATTGGCAATAGCGATGTTTCTTGTTTACAAACATTGACGTCAAATTTCTTTTGATATTCAAATTTGCCAGCCACTGAACAATAGCATGTATTGTTTCAACAGCCAATAAACCTCTGGTTGGCACATTAATAACAATAGGTGACCTAACGAGAAACATCGCTATACCAACAGACAAACAACTCAAAATAACGATTTTCTGATAAACTTTGGCAAGCCGGAAACATTGCACAAAAGACGAACAGTTTATACAACAATTAGCCTTGAAAGTCTGCGTTTTTTTTTTTTACTAACAACAAGAATTGCTTTGAGGGCTTAAAAATATTGCTGGCATTTCCAATGCTCTGACAGCGATTGAAAAGCGTGTTTACTTTAAACTCAGTTGCTCTTAGCGAGAGTTTTCCAAATATAAATAAACTTACCAAGCGGAGCCGAGGATATTTTGCGCCTAAAAATGAGCGACAGCATGCAGAGAAAACGAAGTTTTTTTAGGGTCCAATGAACCAATTACAGATGTAAGTGTAAAGAATTTACGTATCGAAAACGAGAAAACCGAAGAAAACAAATGGCCGGCAGCCGGTCAAACTCCGGATCCGGCTTCAAATCATTGGTCGGCAGTCCGACTCGGGCTACCTTTCAAGGGCCTTGTTATCTTTAGACTTGGTACTACGGGAAGATTAAGTGTTTTAGGTTAGTGATTAGGGCTAGGAGTCGAGGAATATGAACGTTTGTATTAGGCTTGAAGATTATGTTCGGCTTCCAGTCATTTAGACAATTTGTACCTTCTTAACAAAACTGCATCGCTATCTTAACGATTACTTTGATAGTTAAGTCTCTGAATGTAAAAGCAGTCGTTTGTTGAGAATATCGTAGTTAATGAATTTATCAAGGAAATACTGCACTGGCGGTCATTTAGTGTTTTTACAACCTTGACCGGATGCCGGTCATTCAGACACTTCGAACAAAGAACGATGCGGATGTTTCTTCGGCGTTTCTCGTACTAAGTGGAGAAACAGGACAAGTAACAAACATATCTCATATCTTATAAAAAAAAATGGCGGTACGAACCAGTGAGTCAACAATCACTCCGTACACAGAGATAAAGAGCTGTCATTTCACCCAAAATCATTGCTTTCCTTAGCAGATACAAATCCGCAGGTACCTTGATAGTTTTTCACTGTTACTCTGTGTTGCTTCCCTTGTCTCCCAAGGAAGGCTCTTTAGTTAAGGATTTTTAGAGGCACGACATCCTCCAGTTAAACAGTAACACCCGAAGACAGCGCCTGATTGCAACCGCTTGCCAAACAACACTAACTGGGGATTTCAATATCGATTTACTTCAACCTGATGTAGCGTTAACAAGACGGTATTTAGACCTGCTAGACATGTTTCATCTATCACAGCATGTTAAAGAAGCAACAAGAACTACTCCAACATCACGGACTCCCATTGATCACATTATTTCAAACGATCCCAAGAGAGTAACACATACTGGGGTTCTTCCGTGCTCCAATATAGTGACCATGACGGTCCATATGCCTGCATCAATATTCGTGCGGATTTGTTCCACGTTTCAAGATCTTACGGAGTGAACGCAACTTTGAAGTAGAAAAATATATACGGGACTTTGAACAACTCCCTCTCAGCATTATCTATGGTATTGATGATCCTAACGACAAGCTGGACATATTCAACACACTTATCATTGAATGCATTGAAAATCACGCGCCATTAAAACGCATCAAGATCACCCGCCCACCTGCACCATGGCTACATCATGATGAAATAAGAAGCCTCCAGACTGAAAGGAACATATTACGTCACAAAGCCCATGAAATTAATACTCCACAGGTATGGGAAGCATTCCGCAAAGCGCGTTGCCTCCTAAAAGAAAAGATCAAGGCTGCAAAACAACACTTTATTAATAAAGCCTTATCGTCTTCTAAACCTAAAGAGGTTTGGCGAGTAATACACCGAATTCTTCACCCTTCGTTACAGCCCCTGAGACTTGATGTGAATAGTGTTAATAGATACTTTACAAACACTGCTCAACGCACTCTCCGATCTGCCAATGTCGATCCTAAAGTTGACTTATTCAGTTTCACTAACAATCTGCAACAATCGGAGCCGGAAGAGGAAGGCTTCAAGCTGCGGCTGGTTACACCAAGTGAAGTAGCTAGAGAGGTAAATAGGATTCGGAATGATACATCTACTGGCCCAGATCAGATTCCAATCAAATTCATCAAACCAGTGACAGATATCATCGCTGGCCCACTTACCCATATTATTAATACCTTTATAGAGGTCTCATCTTTCCCGCAAGCATGGAAGATTGCTAGAATAACACCGATACCAAAAAATGAAAGTATTGCTAGTGAATCAGACATGAGGCCCATATCCATTCTGCCAGTACTATCGAAAGTATTTGAAAGACTTGTCCATCAACATGTTGTGTCTTTTATCGACTCACATGCCTTTGTTTAAAGATAACATATCAGGCTTTAGGAAAGGCCACTCGACAACCACTGTACTCTTAAGGATAAGGGACGACATCATCAAAGCCATGAAAAGGGGAGAGATTACACTTATGATCCTCGCCGACTTCTCAAAAGCATTTGACACCATCAAATATAAAACTGTCCTGAAGAAGCTCAATTATCTTGGGTTTTCTAAATCTTTTCTTAACTGGACCATCGAATACTTAACTGACAGGTGGCATTTTGTCCAAATAGACGATAAAACATCAGATCGTCGCAAAGTTAACTTTGGAATGCCACAAGGATCGATTATGGGACCTTTAATATTCAACCTCTATGTCTCAGATCTTCACGCCCACGTTTACATGCAATGTCACCAATACGCAGATGATACAACATTATATGTGTACTGCAAGCCATCAAACCCCGAAAGTTGTAAACGTGACTTAAACAAAAACTTATGTAATCTTGAGGAGTGGTCTAGAAATGGAAATTTAGTAATTAATCCATCAAAAACCAAAATGATGGTTCTTTCTACAAAACAGTTGTCATCTGCCCGTGCCTTAGAAGACTTAAACATGAAGATCGCAGTAAATAACGAGAACATTGAGCGCGTTCCTAGTGCTAAACTCCTGGGGACGTACATTAATCAACATCTGAAATGGGAAGACAACGTTAAGTACATTTGTTCCTCTTGCTACGCTACACTAGCAATGCTTCGGAAGGTCAAAAATCTGTTGCCTTTCCATATTAGGAAAAATCTTGCCCAAGCACTTGTTCTATCCAAATTATATTATAATGACATCCTTCATCACTCGCTACCGGAATATTTAACAGCACGTCTTCATAGAGTACAAAAGGCAGCCGCAAGCTTTGTTAATGGTAAATATGCAACAACGCTTGATATCCTGAAATTGAATTGGTTACCGGTGACTGAACAGCGCGAACGGCGTATTCTTAAAAGTACACTCAAGAGTCTATACAGCTCGGACTGGCCAAATTATTTAAGACTAGCGACTTACGAAAACGATCGAAACTTACGCTCCAGCAAGGGAATACAGCTTCAAAGATCAATGATCGCTAATACGTTTCAAGATGAAGCTGCTAATTTATTCAATAACCTTCCCCTTTCTTTAAGAAACTGCATGGACCCAATCTTATTTTTTAAAGAGACAAAGAAATTACTGCAAGATAAAGCCAGGTCCAGACTATAATTTTGTCTTGGTTAATTTATACCATTTGTCACTGTAAATATTAATTAATTATTTGTGTTTGTAAATCATATTTTGTTATTCATTTTAGTATAACCTTTCTTAAGTATGTTTTTAATTGTAAGCAACTTTAGTTAGATTTTAACAGATGAAGAGCCACTCTGTGGAAATGCTGTTAATAAATCTTTATTATTATTATTATTATTAGCTTTTCTCTTGCAGACCCGTACACTTTAAAAATAGCAAAGCCAGCCAATCCATTTCACTGATTTTAACATCCAAACGCTGATTCTCTCCGGTTAAAACAAAAAAATAAAAACTGAGAAGTAATCAAGGTGGGCCGTGAATGTTGTTTACAGTCTTGGACGCTGCTTTTTCCATGAAGCGTGACATTTTCTTGACAGCTTTTTGACAACGTTTTTGTCAGATTTTGAGGCATGCACATGCACTTGATTTCAGTTCTTCCTCATGTATGAGTTTCTGTTATCAATAAAATATTTGAAGGCTCTTAAAAAGCAACGCCGCTTCTGATAAAAGATGGTAAGTTTCTTCTCTGGCCTTCTTTTCTCTCAGATTTCACTTTCGCTTGTATCAACGGGTGGACATACGGACGTACGCACAGATGGTCGTAGGGACGGTCGTACGATGACGTCATAACCAAAATTTCTCGGATCGATGGGTTACAATATTTTAATATATATATTTAGGCAAGCCTAAAAGCGGAGCTCCACAATTATTTCCTTAATATTAGCATTTACACATAAACTAATATGGCAATGCCACAGGACTTGAGCCATGACTCCAGTAAGGACTTCTCTATATTGTGATTACATATATATATATATATTTTTTTTTTTTTTTTACTGTTTTGCTGCAAAGCCAAAGCCACCATTCAATCAAGTGCAAACGTAGATTTTCGAAATATCACTGGCCTTTAATTTGTGCCACAGGAACTATATGATTATTTATGATGAGCAAAGACGATAAACAAACTTTTCTTCATCACAGTTTAATTACATCTGATTACAAGTGGTAAAAATCACTTAACTAGGTTAACAGTTCTAGTGTCCCACTATTAAATCCAACTTCACAACCGACATGTATCGGTGACATTTTAATCTATCAAAACAAAACATTTCACAACAAAAGTGCGATAAAACCCCAAAGTGAACACTCTTCGATACCGCCCATAAAAGAACAAAAGTATTTTAGCCATGAATCAACTCAGAGTGATCAACTGCAATTCTCTAGTGATGCTGAGAATGGTTCTATATATTCTTGACTTCGATCAATTACAAATATTGCGAACAACAAACCTTGACTACAAGTCGTGGGTGGTATTATTTTTGACATTACTGTTAATGATAACATTTGATTCAGGATTTCTGAAAAACATTTTTCAGCCGTAAACATTGAACAAAGGACGAAATTTTTACTGCAATAACCTTGAAAGTCTGCGAGTTCTTAATTAACAACGAGAATTTCTGTTGAAGGACAACATATTGCTGGAATTTCCAATGCTGCAGCTGTTAAAAATCGTGCCGTTTACGTTTAGCAATGAGTTGTTGATTACTCTTTGCGAGTTTCCAATAATGTCAACAAAGCGAAGCCGAGGATATAAACCGTCCGGACTTCGCTTGGCTTTTCTTCAACCAATTCTTTGCCCAAAAAATGAGCGACAACAGGGAAAACGAAGAGTTTTATGATCCAAAATGAAATATTGGATAGAAAACATGCATTTGGAAAAAAGACGAGCATTTTTTAGTCGAAACAGCATGAAAACAACAAAAGGTAAGGAAACAGAGAACGATGCCGGCGAATGTTTCTTCGGCGTTTCTTGTAGAAATTGGAAAACTAACTCAAGTAACAAACATAACTCGTAGTCACAGAGACAAATCACCATATGGCATAAAAGAAACAACAGGAGTACTAACCTGCGGACAGTTTAAGCTTAAGTCAGTCAACAATCACTCCGAACACAGAGCTAAAGCAGAAGCAGTCATTTCACACAAAATTTCAAGATACAAATCATTAACGGGCCTTGAAGTTTTTCACCGTCACTTTGTGTTACTTCCCATGTCTACCAAGGAAGCTTCTTCAATTAAGGATTTTTAGCGGCAAAACCGTCCAGTTTAATACACAGCAAAATTCAGCAATCAAAGACAGCGCCTGCATGATTAAAACCCTGCCAAACCACACGATCTTTTCTCTCACAGATCCGCAAACTATAAAATACCAAAGCCAGGCAATCCAATTTGCTGCTCTTAACATCCAAAGGCTGATTCTCATCGGTTTAAACAAAAAAAGAACTGAGAAATAGTCAAGGTAGGCGGCGAATACTGTTTTTACACGACGGAGATCTGGTAGTGGTAGTAAAGTGGACGCGAAATTACGCGCTAAAATTAAAATTAACAACAACAACAATGGCTTCTTCTCAAGCGTGTAACAAGAAAAAAAGAATAAATTTAACTGAGAATGATGTCCCTGGGGCTTCCTTTAAAGACAAAGAGCTAGAACTTTTTCACAACGATCAATTAAGGCGATGGTTGAAGTGCCGAGGTGCTTTAACAAGCGGAAACCGAAGCCAACTGCTGCAGAGGTAAGCGCCAAATTATAAACATTATAAAAAAAGTTAATTCGCTCGATGGCGAAAGATATCGCACCTAAATACTGTCTTTTTGTTTTGTTTTGATTTTTTTTTTGTTACAACCAGAGTAAAGAGTTATCAGAGCTCTGGATTTGACAAGATCGTAGATCCTGATGGAGGAATTCATCTTCGGAGAATACGTCTCGAACGTGAAACGCGAACACAACCAGAAAAGCCGCAAAGAATCGAGTGGCCAACAGATGGCTGGACTTTATCGTTGGAACAAATGCCAGAATTCCAACATTGTTATATATTTGCCCATTTAGCCGGAGAAATTACAAAAGATTCCACCAAATTCAGACGAGGGGCTTTCAAAAGTAAGCGGGAAGGTTACGCATTGTTCAAGGCCGGCCATGTACAAAAAGTAAAGTTCAACGCAACATCACACCAACATGTTTGCTTTTTTGAAAGCAAGGTTACGGCTTCGATGACTAAGAACAAGCTCTACCGAACACGAGTCTCTCTACGAAAAGAAGCTGCTGGGGTGAGAAGTGGATACTGTAATTGCAAAGCTGGGGCTACTGGAAGATGTAAGCAGGTAGGTGCTCTACTGTTTACGATTCTAGACTTTGTAGAAAGTGAGTTAAATCAAATCCCACCTGACACCACATGCACAGAACGACCACAACAGTGGCACAAACCTCGATCAACAGCCTGCGCTGATAGTGAGGCTATACTTTTCAGTGATCTAGTTGTCATAAAGCACAGTTACGAGGCTGACAAAAAGTATAACAAAAGCATTAAAAGGGTACAAAGAAAAGCTGACAAACAATCGTTTGAAGCGGCACCATCTTTTTCAAGAAATGTTAGTAAAACCCAAATTGAGCGTTTGTGTAAAGACCTGGAGACGACCAGGGGTAAGAGGCCCATGATTATCGACCTTCTGAGAGGAAATAATTACCAACCCAACATTACTGAGGACATGAAGGCGAAGGAAGTTAGAACGCACGTACGTATGGACCACGATTATTGCTTCTCTGGAAAGAGAGAGTATCCTGTAGAGGATGAAGTAACGGCAGATTCCGAATTTCAATTTCCCGGGAAAAAACTTAAGGATGACACTTATACCCCGCTGGATTTTAATTTTGGGCGTGATTTCTGCTTGTCCCACTGTGAAACGATTCAGGAAGAGGAACCTCCGTGCAAAAATGTCCAGCAAGAAGTTACTGACAGCTTTTCTAAGCTTGGAATTGAAAATGAGCCCAAGGAAAGTGGAGAAAGTAGCCCTTTGGTAGAAACTCTCGACATTGAAAAACACATTCTTGCAGGTAAAGGCATGCAAGATTCGTGTTCTAACGACTATGACCTTAATTATGAACAATTTAAAGGCATTTGTAGTTCTTATATGGCATCTTTGAGTATAACTGACAGGGAAATTTCAGAAATAGAAAAGCAAACAAGGGGTCAAACCAACAATGAAAAGTGGTTTCAGTACAGGAGTGGAAGGGTGACAGCTTCTACATTTGGTGAAATCCAGAACAGGAGACCATCAACAGCTCCTGATAGACTAACCCGTGACATTTTTCAGTACAAAACTAGGTCTACCGTACCTGCGCAATGTGCTGAGGGCCTGAGGCTTGAACCCTTAATAAGGGCAAAATATGTTGCTAGGCAACATGCAGCAGGACACACTGGGGTATATGTTGAAGAAAGAGGACTTTTTATAGATAAAACTGCACCACTCCTTGCCGCAAGTATTGATGGGGAAGTCAATGATCCCACTGCAAGACATGGTGCCATTGGAAATTTGGAAATGAAATACATCCAATTCCCCGGTAAAATTCCACTGCCTGATGGCAGAAAATATTTGCTACATATTATTGTTGAGAACAAAAATAATTCCTGCCTTGAAATTACCAACACTGGATCGAAGCTGAAGACTCGCCATCACTATTATGCACAAATGCAAGGGGGCATGGGCATTTTTGGCAGGCAATGGTGTGACTTGGCTATCTACACCTACTGTGGTAACATTGAAGACTTGCATGTAGAGAGAATATACTTTGATCCAATTTATTGGAATGCTTTAAAACAAAAGCTTTTGGATTTCTGCTTATTTGCCATTGTACCAGAAATATTAACAGGTAGAATTAAGAATGGAAAACACCTGTATCCAAGATTGTTTTCCTATAAGTAGGATTTCTCTTACCCAAACTTCCAGGTGGAACAGTGAAAAACAGAGTTCTAAACAAAGCAGATAAATTGACCCATCTTTTGTTAAAATGCTGTAAATGTCAATGAGTATTCCTACTATGCAGTGATACACATATTTCTATCTACCAAGCTAAAGCTCATCAAATTATGTTATCTTATGTACCACTTTACAGTTGTGTCCTAAGGGACCTGGAGTTAAAGGGAAGTGAGGCTGGGATGATCTTGTTTTGAAACAAAAAACCAGCGTGCTTTTACATGTAAATCAGGGCTTGTTAGCACAATGACAATGCAACTGACATAATTATGAAAAACATTAAGGTTAATCAAAACAAGGTGGATCCCAGCTCCCTTCTGCTAAAAAGGCATGCCACTAAAGACACAACTGGATGTACCATTCCAACAAAGTTGATTTCTACATAATCAATATTATTTATAATTAATTATTTATAATTATTTTGATATCCAGTAAGCCCAAGAATACTTGTTTCACTAAAAACTCTACCATAAATATTGCTTTCAAGATGAATGGCGGCAGTTATTGAGCAAGAAAATAGTTTTTTACTTTTCACAATTCAAATTTGCAGCAAGGTTTAAGTTATGAGCTGATTGACCCTGCAGTGATTAACCAATCAAAATGCTGGAGGTACAATATCAGTGACATTGTTTTTAATAGGTCTAATTAGTATGAATCATTTCACTCAGACTTGTTAACCGATATTTGTGCTATAATGGTTTTGAATAACTTCAAATGAGGTGTATAATTTTGTTAACTGTTGTTCATAAAGATACGCTGCAGAACTGTAATTATGTGACCACCGTCCATCTATTAACTTGTCCTCTCTTACCAGCAACTACCCCTCCAAAGCAACGAAGGCTGTCAACGATCCAGTTTTTTTTCTTTCGGTGAAATTGCTGGCAGTTGCTTACAAACAGCTTTGTAAATTTTTTTTGCATTATTTTGTAAATATACTGCTAGACAACAAATGGCGCCTTGAAATTTGTTAAATATGAGCAAACTTTCCAAATTTTGTTTAGGTCTTCAGCCATGCTGTTAGGGATAATTTGCTTCAAAATATTGTAATTTTTAATCCCCTCAATAGTGCGTTCAACGAGGATCCTAACAGCAGCTATCTGCCTTGTTTCATCTTCTTCATCAGGATCAAGTTGATCCTTGCATCGCATGAAGGGAGGAATATTGAGGGACACCTTCTTTGGTACAAGCAAATCCTGTGTGGCTCCAACATATCCAAAATACCAGAGGCAAAAAGTTCATCAATCGGAAGAAGAGTGCGTTTTTTACCTCGCTTTTCCAAGCTCTCTTGTTGAAGGTTCGAGTTGTTTGAACCCCAGTAGTTCAGTCTTGAACAGGCGTTCACACCCCCAACAAGAAAATCATAGAGAGCCTTAAACTGTGCATAGTTTTACATTCCAGTATAATACTGCATATCCTCATCCGAAGACTTGAATTTTTCCAGTCCAAATCTTAATTCGCATTCTAATTTAGAATTCTGCGATTCAAGTGCCGAAATTTGTTGTCTGAGTTCAATAATCTTGTCTTGAAGAGAGGGTTCATTGTTACAGTGATTGGTACTATTGATTTGATTCTCCTCCGGACACATCGGCTCATTTTCCTCAGTCTCTTCTTGTATTTCCTCTTCTTTGTGGCGAACAAGTAGTCTTCTTGGTGCTTTTATCACTTTAGGGTGAGACTTTTGTAGGGAAATTACAGTTGGCACGTTGTTTTGGTAGGTTTTGGAGGCCCTTTCGAAGTGAGCACTGCACACACGATGACCCGTAATTGGACGAAAATCTTTCCTGGAAATGTTATGAAGCCATTGCCTTCTTAAATTTTGGTCACCTGGGAAATTATAAAATCAAAACTTCCCTTTATGTTTCTTCGAATTGTTGTAACAGCCCGGAACACAGCAAGTAAATCCTCCAGCTTCGCTACTTCCAGACGCCATTTTTAAACTCTCTTTACTACTGAAACCATAATGCACAGTGCGCGTGACGTCATCATGCAAATGAGCTATTAAGTCTCGTTTTGGCCTTGTTTGAGCCTGCGATCCAATTGAAAACCAGTACCTGGTCAACAGCTGACCTCGACAGCTCACAACTTGAGCCCGCAATATGGTTACGTGATACTGGTCAGCGGATACGTTGTTTGACAGGTGTCACTTGACCATAACATGGATGTCCGCTGTAAACTAGGTGGTCAGCTGGAGTATGGCCGAAATGTTGGATTATTATTATTACTATTATTATTATTATTATTATTATTATTATTATTATTAGGACATTATTAATTATTGTACGAGGTCGTCGTCGTCGTTAATTAGTTTCGCTTATGATTTGCGAGGTTGTCGTCGTCGTCGTCGGTCGCGCCCACGATCAATACCGCTAGTCAAGATTACCATGAGAAAAGCAGTTGACGGGTTTCTATATAGGTATGGGGCTCCTAGTGGAGTGAATGTTGCCTTCTACAGCAGGCAAACTTCCAACACTATCATGGCAAATGCATCCTCAGATCATCAAACTGATCTTGCGTTCATAGCGAGGAGGGTTGTCCAATACACTCAACTAGACTCTAGTTGTGTAAGGTTGTGTTCTCTTGGAAAAGCGGAAGTCTAGTAGCGACCTTGGAAAAGTGTTCCATTGGAGTCTACTGGATCCATTGGTGACGAGTAGATTCTACCGGATTAACCGATTTTCTAGTCGCGAGAAACTTAGAAATACTTCTTAATCATGTCGGGTGGGAGGCCGTGTAAAACTGTTCCATTGGGGTCCACTGTATCCTGTAGTGTTTCTAGACCTGTCAGTCATTTATGCAAATGACCCACGCGGTCTCAGAGAGGGTGGTCTTTTGTATCTAGCCATCATGTCTGTGAGTAAATGTCGTTGTGTTCAGACAAGTAGTTTTCGAGTGTTTATTTAAGCGTAAACACCACAGATCCATTGGTCACGAGTGGATTCTATTGGAGTAACCGAATTTCTACTTGTGAGAGACTTAGAAGTACTTCTTAATCTTGTCGGGTGGGGGGCCGTGTAAAACTGTTCCATTGGATTCCATTGGATCCATTGGTAACGGGTAGATTCTATTGGAGTAACCGAGTTTCTAGTCGTGAGACACTTAATCTTGTCGGGTTGGAGGTCGTGAATAACTCTTCCATTGGAGTCCATTGGGTTAGCTGCAAAGGTAAACAGATTTTTAGCACGAGCTCGCCAACAAATAATTGCGCGTTAGCTGGGCGAAAGTCAACAAAACACAAGTGCCCCACAACGTGTTTTCCTTACGGCTACAGCGATTATTGTTGAAAATATCGACGTAAATGAAGAAGAGAAATGTTAAGAAAAACCTTGTGGGCACAAAAAGTTACGATGTTCGGGGAAATAAGCCGGAATAACGTAAACTACTTTCGCTAAATAGCGCTCACTGCTGATCTGCAGATTTTCCGTATCCGCGAAAGTTAACGGGGCGCGCAAGGCATAAATATGGGTGGTCTTAAACCCTTTAACCATAAGAAAGTATCTTTGTAATATTAACACTTTATAAATCAAAGTAGTCATGGGATATTTGAATAGGAGCACTCAGGATCATTACTATGTTCGTAGGAAAAGCGAAGGGACAATAAATGAGAATTGAAATTTTTAATCTTAGAAGTTAAATGGCTAAATAGGAATATGAGGTTTTGTAGATAAAAACCAGTTTGGTTGTGATTTAAATTACTCACCTCTCATAGAGGGCGAGGAAGTAGATCCCATTCAATGCCGTACTTGTGGCAATCATGTAGATTTTTGTCGAGATGGTGAAGATGATTTGCTGCCATATTTACTGAGCGAGTTGCTTACCTTACTACGAGACGCTGAGAAAACTCTGAGAATGTTACGGAATTGCACTCGATGAAGTTAAATTGAAATTGAACCAAAAAATTCATTTGTCCCCTGGGTATGGATTAGCTTATTTATTCAATACAATGTGAATAGATCACTTAAAAGAACTGGCTAAATAAAGGTAGAATGGCGGCACGAGCAAAGGGCGGTGTTGTTGAAATTTAGTCAAATTTTGTCTTAATTATAAATATGAATTAATGTGTACGTTGAAAATCAACAAAAAACTCGAAAGTGAAAGGTAATGTCTGATTGTCATCCAAGGCATAACACGGTGGTCTTTTGCAATAAAA
>OX419346.1:7699883-7704883 GCA_948470475.1 Galaxea fascicularis
CACGGATTGGTGGCTTGTAAAAATGAGGCCTACTCTGGGACCTGAAGTCGCCTTAAGTTGCCTTAAGTCGCCTTAAGTCGCTTTAAGTCGCCTTAAGTCGCCTTAAGTTGCTATTGGTTACACGATGTTATAAGTGTTCCACCCTTTTGAATTGAACTCAAAAAGGAGGATATTCAACTTGACAATAAGGTAAATGCCAATCCAGTCATAAAGATCACAGGAGGAGGCATGGTGACCAAATGGCTAGTGCACTGGACTCCAGAATAATGGCCTGTTGACAAGAAGGGGGGTTACCCAAGCAAGGGGGTTAACCCTAGCTGGAGGGCGAAACATCACAAGCAGAAGGGTAACCCTACAACCCAGGACAATTTAATGTGCGATCACACTCAAAGGGTCTGGAAACAATTGGAAAGTTAACCTCGGTAGGCAGGTTAACCCTACCTGAAGTGTTTACAAGGGAAAAAGTTAACCCACCTGCCGGGATAACCTTAGCACGCAGATAGGGTAAACTGTCAACCGGGGTAACCCTAGCTGCCTTGTAAACACAACACAGAATAAAAAAGGAAATGTGCAAGTTCTAGGGTAACCCTCTTTCCTTGTAAACAGGCCCTAAGAATTCCAGTTTTGGCCCCAAGCAGGGATTATTGCATAGCATTCTTGGGTAAGATACTGTACTCTCACAGTGCCCCTTTTCTTCTCCCAGATGTAAAAACAGTTAGCAGTTGGGGGAAGGCAACCCTGTAATGGAGTATGAGTTGATATGAAGTTGGCAATGGCTTCTATATACAGTACATGGAAACCCCATGTTACAATACTCATGCACCTGTCAAATCCCCCCTTTGTTTAAGAGCTAAGCATGAATAATTCCTGCAGGTAGAAAATACTGAATTAGGAAATGTGGCAATGTATATTCTCCCATTTTCTCACCCAGAGTGAGAAAGTTACCTATTCCAACTAAATTTTTGTCTTGTATTTCACTGAGTTTATCCAAAGGTAAAAAGGTTAACACTACGCATTACCATCAGGAAATATATATATATATATAAAATATGATTGATGGTAGGAAAAAAAGAAAATGACTGTGGCTACAATAACTTCTTTATTTCTTTTTATGAGATATTACTGAATCAGAACAAACCTACAGCTCTGGATCAAGATAACACAAAATAAGGTTGAAAGGTATTCTGGAGAAAGGCTAAATTCTTGCTAGTCACTTTTACATTGAGCAGTACAAATATGGTTATCTACGGTCAGTTGAACTGAACTGAAGCTAAATTTTAGACACTTTACTTACCCAGAGTAAAAGAGGGACACAAGTGCGCCATTTCTCCAGCATAAACCTATTAATCTGTACTACTGACTTCTGATAGCTTCCACCATCGTATTCGACCAACTGTACATCTTTGAACGTTGTAACTCAACGAACCTACTAAAGCCATACATATTAATCTACCGGACGACTTTGACATTCATTTCGTATATACCTTCGCCAATTTCATGATCAACTAACATGCATACATGTTTTAGCCTCTTCTATATCCCGTGAAAAACTTCCCGCCGCAAACATGGCCGACAGTCCATTATTTGATCACGTGACTATGTTTTGTCCCGTGACTGAAAATAACAACGCGCACGCGATGTGTGATGAGGATGTGAGAGCGACCGCTTCAATGAAAACACCACTCACCTGCTTTTCCCTCGTGGAGTACAGATTATCATGCTGGCGTGCAATCTTTGAAGTGTACACCCTCAGAAACAGTCCACCTTGTTTCTATTGACTGGCTACCTGCTTGCATTGAGCAAAGAAAAATCGTCCCGGCGACATAATTCGAGGTAAAGTAAAGGAAATTTTTCGTTATAGCAGATAAAATAGGCGTACTTGCGGGGGAGCTTGAATTTTCGCTATACGGGCGGAAAGAAGGGAAACCCGCGAGGTATCCCACTCCTCTCTTCAAAGCATGAAAACTAGTTAGGGGCGCGAAGTTTAATGGGAGAATCAAAATGGCGGAGATCATTGCAGTGTGCTTGCTATTCGTTGTGACTCTTGATTCAATAAATTCTGGGTAGCTGTAAGGTAAAACAATATAATAATGAATGCTTTTAAACCTTTAATGCAGCCACCAGCCCAAACACAAAATTTATTTTATTTTTCTAGGTTAAACGCTACGGGGTTGAACCAGTTAAAAGCTTGGAACTATGTCCTGGTGATCCGATCAACAGAAGTAAAAGATCTTCTGAAAAAATTCGGTTCTCTATAAATGGGACGTCGAAGTTTTCTGGAGCCCTGAAAGTAGTTGGAAAGACTGGAAAGGAAGTCTTCTTACGAAGGACCTTAGTACGTGGTTCGCAAAATGGTATTGGGGTGTTTTGTTTGATCGAGGCAGGAGAACAACAAATTGGTTGGGTTCCTGAAAAGGACCAAGCAATTATGGATGCTATTGGAAAGGCATGCGATTTGCCAAACTTCCATGCCAAAATCGACAGTACAAGTACCAAAAATATCGGAGACAATTTTACCAAGATAACAATTTTTATAATTTGTGAAGGCTCCTCCTTGGTGTAGAAGATGGCGACACAGGACAGGTGACAATATAACACCTCCTCACTAGCCTATTTCCGCGTGTATGGACTCCCTGTGGTTTTCCTCTGTCTCTTGTTCTCTATTGTTTTACCCCAACTGTGTCTTCTACACCAAGTTATTTTGTGGAAAATAAATTAATTGCTTTCTGTAATTCATGTCTATTTTCCTAAATTTAAAATTTATGTCACTATTTATATATTTCGTATAGTTCTGTTTGATGTTGGTTTTTATTTTGACTAATCAACAATTAGACCCGTGGCCCTTGAGGGCGAAGGGTCTAATTGTTTTAGTATCACCCAACTAGTCGGACAGAAAAGGCAATAATAAAGTTAGCAAATGCAAGTTGAAGAAATATTTATTTGGGAATAAAACGAAAGAAAGTGTAACGCTCGATTGCTACTCGAGGACTATTACTAATAGTCCTCTAGTAGCGTAGCCAATCAAAATGCAGGATTTGCATTAGTCCACTAGTTGGGTGATACTAAATTACTATAGCCATATACCAGTCACCATGATCATTCCTGACTATTTATTGACTAGCTTTGACTATGTAATTGAACATCAACTGTTGTGGTAATTCCGTCTAAGCATTTGTACCTAAAATGGTTTGAAATTGGGACACTTGAGACTATGGGGACTTACATCGACACAAAAGTAAACAAGATAATTTGCTGTAATATTTAACAATTAGACCCATAGCCCGAAAGGGCTACGGGGCAATAGCCCATGAGGCGAAGCCGAATGGGCTATTGATCCGTGGCCCTTGAGGGCGAAGGGTTTAATTGTTTTAGTATCACCCAACTAGTCGGACAGAAAAAAGCAATAATAAATTCAGCAAAAAAAATTTATTTGGGAATAAAACTAAATAAATTGGTCTACAAAACCGGTGAACTTCGCTACTTGATGACTATCACTAATAGACCTATAGTAGCGTAGCCAATCAAAATGCAGGATTTGCATTAGTCCACTAGTTGGGTGATACTAATAGCTAATATCAGTTTATTGCAAGGGATTCTCTAGATATTGTATTAAGTTTATAGAGACACCTTTGCTAACTTTAGGTTTTATTACTTGAGTCAAATAAAGTCGCCTTAAATCGCCTAAAGTCGCAATGATTTTTCTGCCAATTTTGCTTAAGTCGACTTAAGGTCCCAGACTAGGCCTAAAATGGTTCCAGACGCAGGTCCAACTGGGGTTGTGGCAGTCGCGACTCATTAATCACCTTTATAACAAACTCAACCGACGTCATCCTGCTACCCGAGAAGAGTCACAAAGAGAAGTATCAGATTCCCGGATATAATTCCAATTCCACTGAGATTGTGTTTCTGAATTTATCAAGTCCTCTTCTTTTGTCCTCAGGCCAAGAATTGCGATTGTGGCATTGCCAGGACTTGATGAATACCACTGAAAAGAATAATGATGGTACATCATGCGCTGATGTGCTAGCTTTGTACATATAATCACAGGAGAAGATTGCGACCCTTTATAAGCGTTAACTGGTTTTATAGGAGGACCTTTGTTTACATGTTTCACTTCATTAGCATACATTAGCATAATCCCAAAATAAGCTTAAAAGCAAGATAAATGCTTTCATGAAACTTAGTAATCACTTGAAATTTGAGCGTGAGAGCTTGAATGGTTTTTGAAAAATAGACCATGAAAATGTCAAGACTTTACAAAGAATATATGGCTGGGTGGTACGAGTTGCGACCCAGCCATGCAGATTTTTATAAATTTCACAGTTTGTGAAATCTAATTTCTCCGCTGGTATTCAACATATCGGAGAAACATTTACGCTGTTGTTCAAAACTGAGTTGGGCTTTTAGTTTATGATGTTCCTTTGTTTAATATATGCTAATGAGGCAAAATGTAAACAATGACGTCAGGAAAGATTCGCATATAGACTAGGAACCTTCCTGTCATGAGTCAGCTATTAATATATCTTTTGAAGTGTTTGTTGATCACGTGATTAATACTAAACGACAACCACACGCCTTAAGGCCTGAAGTGCTCAGATAAATTCATTTGTTTTTCATACGTGTGCTGGAGTTTTCAAATCGTCTGCGTTGCATAAGGAAAACATTATAGTGGATGTTTCAGTAATGTTTCGAACTGGACATTGGAAACGTTTAATAAATGAACTACACTCTGTCGATAGTAGATGAATGAACAGATTTGTGTTTTATAAATGTAGTGCAAATATCTTCTGAAGTCGACATTTAAGAGCTCTGTTCACCTAAGGGAAGTAGTTGCAGCTAAAAGATATTAACTTTAAACAAGCGTCCCTTCTGTTTAATAGGGGTATCGGCTCATGAAGGAGAATACATAACCCAGTGAAGAACTCGTCGCCGGACCTCCAGATCTGTTTATAGAAGCTGTCCGTAACTGATGGTTCAACTGTTGTTTAGCTTCAATATTG
>OX419346.1:7712383-7722383 GCA_948470475.1 Galaxea fascicularis
TGTTTATTAGTTTCACTTATGATTTGCTTCATTTTAGCAGAGGTTTCGAGATTATTAAGTCACTGTTTAGATGCTTAGTAGCAACCAATGAATAGTTGAGAAAGATTTGTTGCACAACGTTCTCTTTTCACGCTCAGCCTGATAAGGTATGGGTAGAAAGTTGATCCAGCGTTTAGGAGGCGGAGGGTGGGTGTGGAGGGCCGTTCCCCCTTTCCTCCTTCGCGCTGGAAAACTGAGAGACTGAACGAGAAAACAGCGGATCCTGTATTTATTGTTATCCTGGGGTGCGAAAAATACGTGCAACTCCTGACATGTGTTTATTTGGCAGTTTTGTGTGATATCACGCCTCGCGCTTTATTGTCGAGCATTGTGAATAGTTTGTGGTTTCATGACACTTCTGATTGGTTGCTGCACAATGGGAAATTTCAAAATCAAATCAAAGTGTTCCCAGTGTCCGTTTGCTCGTAGTTAAATTTGTGTTTACGTCAAACCACCTTCTTTCACCCCCTAGCCTCGTTTTCGAATTTCACATTTTTGTAAATTTAAGCATAAACTAAATCCCAAAGCAGCACATGTAAAATTGAAAAGAATACCCACGTGCAAACAGTGTGCACGCCCAAAGGATGAGAAAAAAATTGGTGCAGACGAGGCTTGGTGGTGAATTTTGAACATCTGACGTAGTCGTGCATAAGGCCTGATACTCCAGCAAATCACGAGAGACCGGAGCAGCGAAAAAGTGGTGCGAGTCAATCACAGAGCGAAGCAATGCAAAAACAGAGCAAACGCAATTTCTATTGGACGCTCAAATGAAAACCACTCTATGAAAGAGAAAGAGTAATAAAATAGTCTGGTGTGCTGCTTTAGCTTAATATAATTAACACAGGAATGGTTCAACGTGATAGAATTAATTAAAGGAGTTGTATAACAGTCCTTGTAGAACGAAAATGTTAACAGTTAATAGAGGCTAATAACCAAAGTAGCTGAAACTAAAAGCAAATGGAGGCTAACGGAGTAACCCGATTTACTACTTTTAGCAGCCACGGTTGCTTTAGCGCGAGTAGTATAGGTCGCTTTTATGGCCCCCAAACCAATCAGCATCGAGTATTGTGTATTAGCCGAGTTGCTAATTTATTCAAAATGGCTGATTTATGCTAATTAGGAGAGGTGAGCTTTATATCAGAAAATCGACTTCCGGCTCTATTCAAGATGGCCGACCCTCCCAAATAAGGAGAAAACCCCGGAAATGAATAAAACAGAAAGTAAAAAATGAGAAAAATGCGATTTTTATTTACAACGACAGCAGCTCCTTGATTGTTTTGGAAAAGTGGTCAACAACAAGGCAAACAGGAAAAACAAAACCACAGTTCAATGTTCGATGTCAAAAGTTTGTCACTTGGAGTTCAAAGCACGGCCGCATCACGTGCAATCTCGTCGTCGGTGGATCCGTAACCGTAGGGGTACGACTTGAAACTGACGGGATCCACCACGCGCTTGTCGAAGACGAGACCGTACTGTTTGGTGCGCGGTGCTACGGTGATGGTCTTGGTGGCTGGGTCCCGGGTGAAGAAGTGAGGATTCACCACGGGCACGTCACGCCTTTGGTCCCGAGGATCTCGCAATTCGTCCATCAGGTTGGCGCGCATCACGTCGTAGTTCAGCTGGGACGAACCACGTACGGAACCGAGTGAAAAACCGCGCACCTTGCAACAGACTTTGCCTTGTTGGGTCTTGTACCCGTAATTTTTGGGACCGGCCGAGGTGAAGTCGATGATGTAGTCGTCTCCTTCCAATTCGTCGGTCATCTCACCGAGGTAGTCCCCGAGAGGAATCTCCGACTGTCCGGGCTGCCAACGGTAAATGACCGAGTCCGTGTCAAAGTAGAGGGCCCGTTCGTCCAAGGTCTTGAGATGAGCGTACAGACGAAGACGGGCATGGCAAGTGGTGAAGGCCGCCACGAAGATATTGATTTTCCCGTTGTCGAGAAGATCGTCCTTCAGGGGGGTCGTCACTACCTCCAACTTGTCCTCGGTGCAGATCCGGACGGCGTTGACGTGGACCAGCGGGTCAGAGACGATGTCGAAGAGTTGGGCGGGGGTGGAGACGGCACGGGTGGAGGACTTGAGGAGATTTTCACCGAACTTGCCCCAAAAGGAATTGAGACCCAGTTTGGCGGTCTGCTTGCGACCGGGATTCTTCCGGATGAGGTCTGGTTGGAGAGCCACACCTTCCCGCTCGCGGTAAGCGGTGACATATTGTCGTTTTTGCTCGGGCGTCTGGGCCCAGGCGGGATAGCCGGAGGATTCCTGCTTGAGCCTCAGCCAGGTGTTGATGTAGTCGGCGAAGAGACCGCGGCGACGCTGAGGGAAATGCCACACTTCGTGGATCCTCACGATGCGGTACCCTTGCTCCACTGCCTCCACCAGTTCGGGCGTGCACCACGTACCGGTGAATTGACGGTCGTCGTCGTCGTGGGAGCATTGACGGGAACGGTCGTGCAAGGGTTTGGGCATTTCTTCCGCCAGACAGGTTCGACAGAGTGGGAAGGTCAGTTTACCGCCGCTACGATGAGGCAGGACGGGATGGTAGAGACCGCGGGGCGCCACCACGTCCACCTTGGCCAGTCCAAAGTAATGACCAATGTCCTGGTCCTCGGGTCGTGTGAGGACGGTGGGGTGACCGACGGGGTACTCGTCGTACTTGTTGACGGTGGGGTACAGGGAGGTGACGTCCACGTAACGGATCTGTTCTCCCACCGTGGGATCGACCTGGTAGTGGAGCGTGGCCGCATTGGTCTTCCCACCGAAGAAGGCGTCTCGGGGTTCCAGGGGCGACACGAGATGCAAGTCGGTCAGAAAGGTCTGGAGAGTGGCATCCTGCTTGACTCGACGGTCCCACTCACACCCCCACTCCCCGACCAGGGTGTAACCGGCAGCACGCAAGACCTCCTCCTTGGCGCGGGTGGCCTCCCTCATCTCGCCAAAGGTGCGGTCGGGGTGGAGTTTGGATTTGGAGGTACGGTCGGGAAAGCAGGACGTACAACCGTGCCACAGACAACCGTGAAACTCGTATACAGTGTTTTTAGAATCGTCGTAACCGTCCACTAGATGACGCCCGATTAACCGCACTTCACCTCCGTTGTAGGCGTGACGAATGAAATCGCAAGTCACTCCAGCTACGGGCGTGTCGGGGTAGGCCGCTGCCATCATCTCGTCCTCTTCCAGAACCTCCGGCGCGTTCTCCTCCCGGTGCTGGGCCCGACGCTGGGATTCCTGCCATGCCAACCACTGCAAGGCCTTGAAGGACTGGTTGGAGCGTGCCCCGTGCCAACCGCGAGGGGGTTCGACGGCCACGGTGTCGGGTTTCAGAAGTTTCTTGCGCCAGAAACGATGACAGGCCGAGGCGATGGTGATACATTTCTCCATGGGACGAAACTCGGCTTCGGCGTAGAACTCCTCCTGGAACTTTTGACACCCGCCCTTCAGCAGCTTGACGTCCGAGACGCAGTACGCTTCCATCTCCCGACGAAGGTTGAAGACGTGCCCGCGACGGACTTGGTCGTCGTACCAGGTCTGGAAGGCGGCCTTGGCCTTGGACGACATTCCGTCCGGATCGTAGAACTCGGCGGCTGGCATGGGTCCCTCGTAGTCCTGGTTGGGCAGGGTGTTGAAGAGATGCTGGAAGTACCCTTTTTGCAGCTCCGTCAATCCGAAGGTGGCAGGGAAGTTCTTGAGGGGCATGGGTAGGAAACACAAGGAGTCCTTGAACGTCAGCAGGTCGGAGCGGAGAGAGAAGATCTTGACCCCCACGGTGACTTGATCGGTGACTTCGCGGTGAGTCCGGTACAAATGTTTGAGAACGAACATCCCGTCGTACCCCTTGAAGTTGTGAAAGAGGATGATGACGGAACGGTCGTCCCCGTCTACATCCACGCACAGTTCGTCGAGGTAGTCGAAGAACTCCGAAGTGCAGTCCACTCCGTAAAAGGTGTGTGTCTGCTCCTCCTCCTCGGACTCGGCGCAAATCATGATGGGGATCTGCTCTCCGTCGGCGGTGGTGTAGGCCTCGTAGTCCGCGTAGACCAGGAGAGGCGGCTGACGTTCCACTCGAGCCGTGCCTTCTTCGACGTCCATGGAGACGATGGCCCGAGCACCCACGCTGTTAAGGGGAACGGTCTTGAGACGCGGAGCATCGCAATCCTCACCCTCGGGTTGGATGTAACATCGGTGGGTGGCCACTTCCACGCGTTGAGTGCAGTAAGGGCATTCGGACCACCCGCATCGGTGTTTCGGATCTTTACCTCCCACGTTGTACTCCTTCTGACAGGTGGTACATTTTTTCAAGGTGTGGCAGAGGGTCGAGGCGCGTCGGTTGGCGGTACCCCGGTAATGTTGGGCCAGGCACGCATCCCCGAAGAACGAACGATGACAGAGATTGCAAGGGACGGTAGGGCGAGGATGTCTCGTCGTCCGTTTGGAGGTCACGTGATCGGGACAGTTCTTGGTGCGGCAAGCACCGCACCACTTGCCCTGGCAAGGATGATGGGCGTAATCGTCTTTGTCGTAGCCGCGGTCGCACTCGTGGCAATAGTAGGAGCGAGACAGGAAGGCGGAGGACGAGTTGCACCCGTCGTAATGACGATCCGACTTGACCAGCAAGATGAGCTTGTCGGATTGGATGGGACCCTTGTAAATGATACTATAGGGAGGGTCGACGGTCATCACCTTGATCTGGTAGCCGGGCAGGGCAGCTTGGAACTTGGCCAACTCTTCCAAACCGCAGGGACCTTCGGGGACACCCGCCAAACGATGGAGGTCACGAGCCAATCGAGCTTGCAAGGGACGACCTTTTCCGAGATTGCGGTAGTTGGGACCGCGTGCACCTTCGTCGGCCAGGGCTTGCATCGTGACGATGGCCCTCGCGCAACACAGATCATCGTCATTTTTGATGGTGACGATGCACCGTTTGTCTATTTTCTTGAGGGCGGCGGTAGCGGGACGATAACGTTTGCCGTTTCCTCGACCAGGAGCCGGTGTGCGGATGAAGGTCAGTTCCGTATGCAGGGGCGTGTCTGCATCAAAAGACTCGTTGGAATTGAGTTTGCCCGCCAACGTGTGCAGGTACGTGTTCAACCGATCGCTACCGTCTCGGAACTCTTGGACCGTGAAGGTGGCCGACTGAAAAGGGTGGCGAAAGGTATCCGTGGTGGTCTGTAAGACGAAGTGCAAGCGGTGGTGAGGCTCGATGGTAGGGTCCTCCTGGATTTGGTCCATCACGGCACGATGGAGGGCACCCGTTAATTCCTCTCCCAAATTATCGTCCTGCGTCGGGTCGCGACGGTGCATCAGGGTGGCATCGAACACGCGTCTGTCCGCCACGTTTCTCCAGCGTTGGCGCGGAGCGGTGGGCACGAGATGAAAATTGAACAAATGCCCACCTGCTTGATTGCTGGCCTCGACGATGTCCATCATTTCATTCAATTCCTCATCTGTAACGTGGTCGGTCCAATCCATCATGGTCACTACTGCTTGCAAGAGCACACACACGAAAAAATGAGTGCTCTCTCGTACGCGCCGGGTCTTATATACGCGATGCATTTTGTGACGTCACGTCAACATGGCGATGCATTGGACGTCAGAGTCTGAATGGGGGATGGGGGGTATCCCCCCAACTAGCACGAAAGCAGAGGGTTGGCATGGCAATGTGACGTCAGAACCCGGAGTGTATAAGAGGGAGACGAGTGCGAGAACCTCCATTTTTGTTCATCTCGAGTCTGTGAAGATGACCGAAGAAAGTGAGCGGGTGATGATCGATGGTGAGATGTGGGAGTTGGCTCCCACGCCCTTGAGCAATGACCATTGTGTCATTTGTTTAGAGAAATACAAAGGACCGATGTACCGAGGAGGTCCCATTCGACCCCGGAAAATGGCCTGCTGTGGTGTGGCGATCCACGAACCGTGCGTGAGGCAACTCCTGGATCACACGCCGGACGGAGTGACACCCCGCTGCCCGCATTGCAGAGAACTGAGACCGATACCGTTCTCGCCGTGCCAGTGCTCTTTCTGCCAAGGAACTTCGCCCCGATGACCCGGACCACCCCCATGGACAAGACCCAAGGGGGTTTTTCAACCCCCGCCTTTAAATGTCAAGAAAGTCAATGACCACACATATATGTACACGTCGTGTGTTTTTTATTGAACTCATAGACCTAGTTTTACTTTAGCGTGCATGATGTTTTTGACGATGGCTTCCGTCCACGTCTTCTTGCCCGGTAAATTCTTAATCTTTTCGATCATTTTCTTGTCGGCTGCATGCTTGTCTTTCAACGACTTGGCCTTGTCGCAATCGATGTCGTGTTGCTTGGCAATGCGATCCAATCGGTTGATCCCAGGATCCCCTCGGGCTAGGCGTTTCTTGAGATGCGAACCCGGTCCCATGTACTGATACCCCGGCCAATGAAATTCGATGCCGGTCTTTCCCAACCATTTCTGCACGTCTAGACCGCGTCCTCTCTGCCCCCGCTTACGTTTGGAACGTCTCACCACCCGTCGCCGTCCGGCCACTCTTCCCATTGTTTCGTGCGGTGAGGTAACGGTCGTAAGTTCCGTAACGGTCGTCTACCGTCCCAATCTGATTCCTCCTCGTCCGTGTCACTGCCTTTTGTCCCCTTGAACTTCTCCTGGATGGCACGTTCCAGGATCGACTCCATGGGCGATTTGCCTTTGCCTTTGCCTTTGCCTTTGGGTTTGGGAGTCGGTTTCAATTTCTTGATGGCATCGGCGAAATCCTCATCGTGGAAGGGAAAGGGACTGGGATCGCGTCCACTCGGACCCGGCTGAGGGGAAAGGGGTGGTGGTGGTGGTGGAAACGGTTCGTCGTCGTCGTCTTCGCCAAAGGTCAGCGGTCTGGGTTTGGGTGGAAGTGGCGGTCTGCGTTTTGGTGTTGTTTTGGGTGGAAGTGGCGGCCTGCATTTCGGTGTGACGTTGGTCTGACCGGGCGCAGGTGTCGCACTCGACTTGGACGGACCCAAAGCGCGGACCATTCGTTTCATCCACTTGTGAAGGGAAGGGGTCACCAGTTCGTCCCCCTCGAAGGGGTCCTCTTCCTCTTGCGCACCGGTGGAGCTGGGTAGATTGAATTGTCTTATCTTGTTGGACGCTCGAGCGAAAGCGCGCGATACGGGTAACAGTTTGGCCATCTTCTCGTCCGGCGTCAAGGTGGGATCGCGCAAGAGACGTCGTTTCTTGGCTCCTAATCGAGCAGCGTTGGTGAGAGCGGCATTTTCCGTCAAATCCGCTTTCACTTGAGCTACGGTCTGAGGGTCTTCACTGGCAGGGACCAGAATGAACTCTTCCATCGCACGCGTAGGTCTCCAGAATGATCCGACAGGCGTCGCACACTCCCTTTTCTTCTATTCGGGGATCGTTCCACACCAAACGACACCTCGGACACAACAAAACTCCTTTCAAACGATGTACGAGAATGGTCAGTTTCAGGTTCTCGTCGGTTCTCTTCTCCAACTGGGCTTGCAAGTGACTGATTTTCAGATTACTCTCTTTCAGGAGATCGATCAAGTGAGGTAATGACATGTCTGCTTCAACGCTTGCCAAAATCCACTTCCCTTTTGCGCTTGGAGAACCTTGCGTCTCTTCAACACGCTGTCTTTGCGCCGGACCAACTGTCGCAAGGGTGTTTTGTACCTGCGGAGACGAGCCACGACCGACGGAGGTACCGCGTGATTACCGCGCAACGTGTTCATCACGATCTCGCTCACGGCGTTGATCTGATCTTTGTTGGCATGTTGTAAAATGTCTTTACGGGTCTGATGTTTGGCCTCGTCCAAGAGAGACCTCAGGAATCCCCACTGTCGTCGAATACGTTTCATGCTGTCTGATGGGTGGGAGGGTGGTGTGGACCGTTTTTATCGCCGTGTCATCCCTCGGTCCTTCAAAATTTGCATGACGTCGTGAACACCCCTGACTTGACGATCAGCGTCCTCTTCCATACTACGCAGCAAGTACGGGAACTCCGATTCCCGAGCGCGGGCGTACTTGTCGTACGATATCCCTCGGTCGAGTAGATACAAGAGATCGTCTAAAAAATCATGTCGGGCGGTGTCTGGATGCGTATGCTCCAATTCGTCCTTGATGACCCGGTGCAATGCACGTTGGAACTGAGATCTTGTCACCACCATGGTTTCCGCACGAATGAAGGGAGCGGACCCTTCTCCTGGCCTTTTTATTACATGATGGTACACGCATCAGCTTTCTTGGCGTATCCTTTCTTCAACAACCACGAATCGTAGGAATCATTGCTTCCACTCTGACGATATTCCTTCTTGATGCGTGCCACCATCTGTTGGTCCTGCTTTTTTTCGGCCTTGGTACGTATATGCCACATTTTAGGATCCGTGAGCAATTCGAACCCTTTCTTGACATCCACCACATAAGGCATCATGCCACCACGCTGCTTGCGACATTTCGTCGTTGTTGTCCTCTTCTTTTTACTACCACCTCGTCGACGAGTCGTCCGTCGTCGCGTCATTCTTTGCTTGGGCATGTTCGCTTGTTGAGTGACCCCTCGTAGACAGTGCGTGCCCGTTTTCATCGTCTGGAGATCCAGCCGTCCAAGGCTTGCGTCGCTTTCTTCAATCCCGATCGCGCTTTGCCCTTGGCTTTGCGTTTGAGGGCGCTCATGGCTTTGCACTTCAGAGCGGTCAGGGCTTTCTTGGCCCCCGCTTTGGCCACCGACCCTGCCACGCCCACGGCCGCTGCTTTCCCTAAGGCTTTCAAAACCGGAATGGCCATTGCGGCCACTGGGATCGCACCACCTCTTTGACCTCGTCTTCTTCTTTGTTTACGTCGACCGGTCTTGGGCATGTCTCTATTCGACGAACCACTCCAAAGGTAACAATTTTCCACTGCCGGATTGATTCGATGTGTTCGGTGTCGTGTGTCTCGACGAATTGCGATGCACTTTGGGTGGACATCCGTCCTTATACACGACGGTCGTGGTATGCGTCTCGGTCACAGAATGAGCCCCGCGACGTCCGATCCTACGACGTTGTCCTTCCACGACTCTGTCGTAATTTCTTCTCAGACTGCGTGTCGGAACTCTGACGGCCGACCCGGGTGTCGGAGGAGTACGACGACTGGCAGCGACAGATTCCGGTGTACCGGTCGTCGGGCTAGGTACACCCCAACTGGGAGGAGAACGTCGTGGCGTTCCCAACGAATCGTCCGAATCCCTGGGACGTCCTCGTCGGCTCGTGGCCGTGGTGGTGGTGGTCGTCCTGGTCATAGCCCCCGTTCGACGACGTCTATTCTGTCGCTCGACCAAGGCTCTCAAACGAGCCGGTGGGTCCCCGAATCGACGAGCGTTGCTGGCTGCTCTGGCTCGTGTCACTCCATCGGATGGTAACGACGACGCGGCTCCCACGGCACCGGACGGTGGTGCCGACGCACCGGACCGAGGTGCCGACGCACTGGTGATGGTGGTCGATTCCGCGGCTCCGACCGGCATGTCGACGGTCACTCCCCTCGGAGAGACGCCGATGGGGGGTGCAGGACCCGTGCGGATAGGCACGGGAGAAAGAGACGAGGTCTGTAAGGCGGAGGTCACCCCGATGTTGTCCGTCGAGTCTCGTGTCAGGGGCGACGACGAAATGATGGCATGGGGAAAGAGGTCCGAAAGCGTATCGTCCGGATCGAACGTGAGATCCTCTGCACCGTGGGTCATTCCCAATTGCGAGTCGAAAGGCGTCACGCGCGGAGTCGACAGACGTCGTCTTTCCGCCTCCAGTGCGGCGTCGAACGAACTCATGCTTCTACGACGTCTTCTTGGGTTTGTAAAGTCTAGGGTAGGTGCCTTTCTCTTTTAAGATGTGCGTCCACAGGCGATGATCGTCGGGCGTTTGCGCGTGAAAATCCATCACCAAATAACCGTAGGGTCGACTCGTGGCTTTCTGAAAGACCGTCATGACATCCTTCCAGTTCTTAGGAAA
>OX419346.1:7727383-7767383 GCA_948470475.1 Galaxea fascicularis
TGGAGATGCTTGTGGCACGAACGATGAGAAAAGCCAATGCGTACATGCCGCAGCTCTGACTGTCGATGGCCTGCAAGGTCTTGCGACTTTCTCGCACCGCCCAGAAATGGTCTTGCGTCCACTTTTCGAACCAGGGTCTGTCGTACCGAGTCACGTTCATCCCGAAACTATCCATGATTTCGCAGGTCTCGTCTTCCGTCCACACCCCCAACCTATGCGAACCCTGTTCCTCCCGACGATCCACATTGACGATGTACCCTTGAGGATGCGCCTTCGACGGCGACGAAGGTAAGGCATCGCTGGCAAAGACCCCCGCAAAGTACGGTCGCAACCGGGCGTCGTGTTGCGCCAACGTCTCCAATTGTTGCGTCGTGGTCGCCACAAACTCCATGTCTCTTCTGTCGTCGGAGCGGATGTTCACATGCCATTATAGGTTTCGTAAGGGACACCCCCTTCCCGCGTGATCTTCATGACGTTTTCGAATTCACCCGTCACGCAGATGGTGATGGCTTGTCCGACGGCACCGTGGAACCTGGCTTGTATGCGATGATTGCCCTGGTTCTGCGGATTCATGAAGCGACTGTCGGCATCTCCGCTCTCCACGTTGTTGAAGCAAAAGATGGTGCAGTTCTTTCCTTGCCCCCAATCCTCGGGTCTCAGTAGCGGTTTTCTGTCTTTCTTCAAAGCCCCCGTGTCGTACAAGAAGCGATGATACCCATCGTAGTCTTTGCTGGTATTGTTGTGTTGCACTTCCAAGGTACTGGTGTACGGGTACTCTTCCCCGTTGATCAACTGTTTGATCCATTCCACGCCAAACGTCTGGAAGGCGAACGCGGAGTAATTGATCGTGCCGTTGAAGGCTTGACTGTCCAGGAAATACACGAACACGCGGTTGGGAATCCGTTGTTCGAAGATGTCGGCTTTGTCGAAGTTGGTCTCGCCGTCGGGGAGCGTGAAGGTGCGGGTCTCGTACCGCACCACCGGGTACTGCATGTAGTGGTTGGAATCCCTCAGATGGGTCAGGGTGTTGTACAACGGAGCTTTCAGACGTAACGACGACACGTACAACTTCAGGTCCACATCGTCGGCCACCAATCGTCCTGCTGCGGTACCGTTCATGAAATACGCGGCTTCGTTGAAGTGTATGCGAATCAGCACGCGAGTGTTGGGTGGCAAGGGTTTGTTCAGATGAAAGACTTCCACCAAGGGTTTGAAGACCAGCGTGCGACGCACTCCGTCCACGTACAATTTTTTTTCCTCCACTATGGCGCGTACGGCCGCTTATTGTCTGACCGATAGAGCTTGGAAATCGGCATGCCCTGCCCCCGCATTGGCTGCAATGTTCATTTTGTTGGCGGTGAAGGGATTGGGCACGTTCACGTTGTCGGGCATGAAGCCTTGCGGTCGAAGGATGGACACGGCATCGTCCTCGTCGTGGTTCAATATGGTCTGGATCATGGCGCTCAGAGCGTACGTGTCCGATTGCACCGTGCTCAACACCCCATTGACGTAGACCGACACTTGCTTGAGCATGGTGTGACACAGATTCTGACCGGGATAGATGTCGGTGGCGTCCACGATGTTGTTGCCATTCGCCAATTTCAATCGCAACTTCAGCATGAAGAAACTCGAACTCAGATCCACGTACTCCGTGCTGGGTTTGATCTCGAATTCGATGGGGTTGATCTGCCCGCTGACCGAGGGTGGTATCTCCACGACACGTCGCGAGGCCACACTCTCGTCCACCGGAGGGACGGTGAAGAGTGCAAACTTGGGATCGACGTTCGGACCCAATCCGATGCGTTTGACGGGTCTTTCCCATTTCGGATCGGCCAGATTCAGACCTTCGGCCAACCGACCTACGTTTCTTGGGCGCTTGGGCATGGTGGTCGCTGTGTACGTTCCAAAGAGTAGGAGCAACTGATTGAACGTCGGCTCGATGCTCCCTCCTTTATGTCATGAGACTGTGCGTGTAGACCCGCCGTCGGTGATGATAGGGTCGCACCGGTCGCATGGGAGGTTCCATGAACCCACCACCGCGTTGCAACCGTTTCGCGTAGTAGTAGGGGGCCATCCGTCGAGCCCACTCGATCTCTGGCGGTAGAGGTCCCCACACTGTCCCACCGCGTTGCGAGCGTTTTCTACGCTGCCGTTTCTTCGTTTTTCGTCGTCTACCGGGCATGCTCTCCACCATCGAATGAAGGGTTCTCGCCCCTCTCACAAGAAGATATCCCCTCGGGCATACGGTTTGGCACGTTTCTTCTTCCTTTTCATCTTTTTTCTCCTCGATCCGCTTCCACTTTGACCTTCTTTGGGTGAATGCGGTACGAAGATACGCAACTTCCCTCCGATCATGGTCTCCGGAAAGACCGGTTCGTATCGGACGGCACTACCGTGTCCGCTCATCACTCCGCGACGAATGACGATCGCGCTCAAGGGACGCGTCTAAAATGCAAGGTGACGGTGGTGATCCCTTCGCCCAATTCGACCAGTCCCCCTTCGGGTTTGCCGATGGCGACTTCCACCACGTCCAATTCCGTGTTACGGACATCGATGTGTAGCATGTTCTTGGGTTCGTAATAGACGAATCCCTCCTTGTTCTCATGTGTCACGGGTACTTGACGCAACAGGTCGGTGATCTGTCCCCCCAGGATGGTTCCGCGTCCCACGTTGCTGTAGACGTAGACCATGGAGTCTTTGGCCACGCCGTCCTCCCGGACATGTGATTTGCCGAGGAACCAATCCCGGTTCAATATGAAACGGTACCGGGCATGATTGCGAAAACCAAACCACTGATAAGAACTGACGTCGTAATAGTGCGGTCCCTTCAAATCGGCGGTCCTTTCCGACGAGATGTACGGTGCCGTGTTCACGGCCTTATTGTATTTGGGGTAGAGGATCACATGAGGTCCGTAATGCCATTCGTTGACCGCATCCCTGTCAACATGCGAGACGCAGCCGATGAGTTCCGCAAACTTACGTGTGATATTCAATTCGAGTTGACGGTCGTCGTCAGTGCCAGACCAGTCGACCTCCATGTATTCTTCATCGTCATTCCATTTCAACAAGGGGTAACCTCGTACTCCCGTGTCTCGTCCGCTCACCCATTTGGTTCGTCGCAGTGTGTACTCATTGCCCACGCTGTGCCAATAGAACACGTCAAAAATGTTGCGTTCCAGCAATAGTTTCAATCGTTTCATGAAGGTCGCGCCATCGTTGACCGAGTCGGACTGCATGACTTCCCCCATCGTCACCCAATTCGTTTGTCGATGTATTGCAGTGGAGCCGTCGTAGAGACATATCACGACGCGGGCTAGGATACTATCGGCAGGAATTTCTTTCAACAAGGCGGTTCTATCCAATTTCGCGGGCACCGCGGGTCGCGGTACGGTGATAGAACTAAAGGCCACTTGCCATCCGTTGCCGGGCAGACGCAACCGGTACGGTAACTTGATCTTGTAATCGTTGTTTCGATTGGTATCGTCAAACTGAGCACCCCCTCCATTGCTGGGAAGCGTCAAGTAAAGACTTTCAAACTCTTCTCCTCCTTCTCCTCCTCTTCCTTGAGGCATCGTCGATCCAACTGTTGTACTTGGCAGGCCACCCTTTCCAACTGACGAGCATCCGACCGGCTCTGCGTTTTAATACCTTGTCCACACGCCACAACGTCTTCTCGTCCACGATCACTTTTTGCAAATCTTGTTCGTAAAACGTCCCTCGTAACGGGGTACCGTCCATTTCTTCCACGCGGTAAGTGGTCACCGGACCGGGCACGACCCGCGACACCACAAACACTTCTTCCGTCCATTGAGGCAGATAACCTTTCTTGAAGGTTCGTGCCCTCTTGCTCAACCGAACCTGATTGCCTACCTTGAACTTGGCTTTGGACGGTTTACCCACTCGTTTGCCGTACAAGGTTTGCCACACTTGGGCTTCGTTGATCTACGTGACGTCTCGGGGTGCCATGCCGATGCTATGGTGCACGTCCGCATTATACGCTTTCACCAAAGCCGGCAGTACGTCCAGGTACGTCAAGGTGTTGGCGGCCGTAAAGTAGCGGTACATCCGTCCCTTCAACGTGCGATTGAACCGTTCCACCACACTGGCATTGGCATCGCCGTGCGTCGAAAAATGTTCGATGCCTTTCTCTTTCAACCAGGTCTGTACCTTGGTGTTGTAAAACTCTTTACCCTTGTCCGTTTGTAAACGCCGAGGTTTACGTCCACTGGTCTTGAGAATGTTCTGAAACGCTTTCACCACTTCCTCTCCGGTCTTTTTCTTCAAAGGACGGACCCAGGCAAATTTGGACAAGACGTCGACGACCGTCAAGAGGTACCGCGTGCCTTTATTCCATTTGGCGGTGGTTTGCATTTCCACCAGATCCGCCACCCATTGTTCGTCTTTCTCGAAGACCAAGACGGGTAACGTGGCAAACCGACGTCGGATGGGTCGGTGTAGAGTAAACGCCAATTCTCTTTCTAAACGGCGTCGTGCTTCCGGCAGCGTTATTCGGTGGGTCTTGGCGTACCGGACCAAGCCGCCCAACGCTCCAGGCACACTCGGATCAGTGTACGTTTGAGACTTTCCCATCCCCACCACAGTATCAATCGTTTGACGGAGGGAATGCGTTCCTCTCGTATTTTATGGATGTATCGCCAGTAAAATTCCCCGTCTTTCTCCCCGAACGTCCGTCTCAACCATTCCACAAACACCGCGTAATGGTGAATGCGAAACTCCGGTACGTCCACCACCTCCTGCCAGAGGTCCATCACCTCGGCCAAGCCCCATCCCTCGATCTCTTCCTCGACGGGCACCACCACCCACCCACCGTCGACAGATCCAACTGGTCATTAACCATCGCCTACGCCAGTTCATCACACTACACATGTTGGGTTCAAAATGATTTTATTGAGTCATTGACATGTTAGTTATAGTTCTCAGGGTTTGTCCATACACGTCAACGTCAATAGCGACGGCAATCCTCCTTGGTGAACCCCGCACGCTCCATCTCCGCGTGGATACGACGCTCCTCCTTGGTGAGCCCTGCAAGCTCCATCTCCTCCACGCGGTATTGCTCTTTTTTTCTGCCTTCATCGTGCGACGCACTCATACCGGGGTAACAATCGCAGGTCAGCGTGCTCCTGGGACGTTTGGGTGGAGGTTCGACACCGGTCTCGTCCTTGCCTGATTGACGACGAGTCCTCTCATTCCGCACTTGGTTCCACATGGTCAGCGCACTGTCTCGCGTCCTAGGAGGTTTCGGACAGGGTCTCACCGTGCGTTCTGGGATGTGGAGGCGACGGGGTGGTCGGGCATACTGACGGGCTAGGATCTGTTGTCTCCGCGTTTGGCGCGGGAAACTGGCACTGGCTCGATATTCGCCTGGAGGGGTGTCGGCCCACTGGAAAAAGTCACAGGTCTTGTCGCGACAGGTCAGGAATAGACGTCCTTCATTCCCTCGTTGGGACGAGCGACAGAGTACCCACTTGTAGGGGCGTCGGCAATAACAGGTGAAGGGACCCCTCTTTATCTCCGGACAGACTTGTTCCTCCCAAGCCTCACACAACTCCTGACATTGACGAGCGTCTAACCAGACTGGACAACCGCGTTCTCGACACACGTAGTATTCCCAGCCTTTAGCTTCCGAGATGCGGAACTCCAAAGGGAAAGCGTGAATGGGGCACGTGTACTGGACGACGGGGACTGGTCGGGGCGGACCGGGCGGAATGCCACCGGGATATTCGCCAGGTCCTAAGGGCGCGTCTCCTTCCTCGAGCACCTCGGTCTGGTAGTCCGGTAGCGGTTCCAACAACTCCTTCATGGTCGCATCATCGATGGCTTCCAACTGAGCTTGTCCTTCCAACTCCAACGCACACTCTTCGGCCGCTTGTCTGACAATGTCCACGCCTTCCATCTTTCGTCTTCTTCTTCTTCTTCTTCTTCTTCTTCTTCTTCTTCTTCTTCTTCTTCTTCTTCTTCTTCGTGCCATGCGAGTGTGATCTAGGTTTCTCTGGTGCAGCGCATTTTATACCCACCGAACGGATCGAAACCCACCAATCACGACGCTCCACGTCGCACCAATCACAACGCTCTACTTCAGACCAATCACAGACCTCTCGCCGTGTACATAAGAACCTTTCTCCCACCGCAGATCTCATTTCATCATCATCATGAGCGTTCAAATCATCACGGGAGGATGCAAGGGTACGGATGCGGCCGCCATGTATTGGGCCGATCGCTACCACATTCCTTTCCGTTGCATCCTGCCTTCTTTTCACAGCATGCAGTACGATTTGCGAGACGATCCGTTTGCGCCCTGGCACATTGGCATGGGTGTGTCGACGGGCATCCACCTCTTCCGACGACGCGAGCATGTCAACGACACTCTGTTTTCCGTCCTTCTTCCTTTGACGGACCATCAATCGTTGAGGGATCGTTTTGAAGTGGCACCCGAAGTAGATGTCGAGGCAGCCGCGGCCTGTCGAGATTTGAATACCAATTTCGACCAATACTACATCTCTTCCCGCAGGTACCTACAGAGAGACCATACCATTGCCGCCGCCTGCGACCGCGTGTTGGCTTTTGGCTATTTGACACCCAACAACAACAACAATGATGAGACGTCCTTCGTGCGCGGTGGAACGGGGTGGACGGTGCGTTTGGCGCAAAGGTTGCACAAACCCGTCCACCTGTACGACTTGACGCAGGAAAGGTGGTTGTGGTACGATTACGACCAGGGACGTTTCGTACCCGCTCCTGCCACACCTAAATTGGAGGGTAAATGCGCCATCGTCGGTGATCGGCACGTCGACCCCTCCCACAACGCCTACGATGTGATCCACGATCTCTTTTACCTGCATCAACACAGACGGCAACTGCAAGCTTCCTAAAACACCGGATCGAAACCCACCAATCACAGTACTCCACCACCGGCCAATCACGACGCTCTACCTCCGACCAATCATCGACGGGGTGATCATCTCCATATAAAACACAACGAACCTCTTTGGAAACTTCATTTCTTCGCAATGACGACTGTCGTTATGACCGGGACCGATCCAGGCGTTTGCGCCGGCGTGATTCATCTGTGCAAGCAGCATGCCATCCCGTGTGCCTTCTTTTTTTCCCACGAAGATCCCAGAGCCCAAGAGAACCGTCTGGAAGTGGGTTTCCTCCATCACCTCTCGCACGCCCACCTCGTCGCACCCCACCAGCACCGTTCTGTGGATGCTCTGTTTTTGGAGGACGAAGAGCTCAAACGTGCGCGCGTGGTCTGTCGACCCGTGGACCAAAAACTCTCGACTCTTTGCCGTGCACTGCTACCCTGCCACGTTCACTTGACGTCGCATCAACGCAACGCCATCCGACGCGACGCTCAGATGGTGCAAGAGGCCGAAACCGTTTACGTCATCGGGCACCTGATTCGTCCAAAACCCCCACACAACGAACCAATGGGAGGTCAGGGTTGGATCCATCACGTGGCCTTACGAGTGCAGAAACCACTGTACTTCTACGACTTACCCGGGCAAAGGTGGCTCAGTTTCAATTATCTCCACCAGCAGTTCACACCGTGCACAGAGCCTGTCCCCTTGCGAGGACGACATTGTCTGGTGGCCGGTACCAAACGGTTAAAGAGGACCGATCCTGCCTTTTTCACCGTGTTAGAGTCTTTGTTACTGACGGCCAAGTGATGAGCGGTGATTTGGAGCGCGTGTGCCTGGTGATCGACTTGGAGGGGTTTCACGTCAGCGCTTCGCGCGGAAACCCTAAACAGTTTCTGGTCCGGGAATTGGGATGGTGCGCCTGGCCGGGATCCGGTACCGACGTCGGGTCCTACCGTTACTTCCCCACCGTGGACTTTCGTGCCTTACCCCTCAAGGACCGGCGGACGTGCCGACACGTCACCAACCACATTCACGGTCTACCCTATCGTCCCACCCCCGAGGAACAAGCCCGACCTCCCTGGCAATTACGCGAGGACCTCCAAACACTTCACTCGACCCACAAGACCTCGGATCGGACGTTGGTGGGGTACAAGGGCGGATGCGTCGAGAAGGACATTTTATTCAAGATGGGGATAACCTGCGTCGACTTGGAAGTCTGGGGATGTCCGAAATTCGAAAGCCTGAACCGTTTGACCACCGTGGGAAGTTGCGGTCATCATGCAGATCCTCTCCGTCACCATTGCCCCAAAGTGGAATGCTATCATTTCATGCAATGGTTGAGAAAGACATTGCGATTACCCAGGGACATTAATTTTGTCAATCTAGAACGCGCTTTACGTCTGACATTTTAATCGGTTTTCACAGATTTTTTGTAAAATAAAAGCTGCATGTAACAAGTCATGCAATGACAACAATGTTTGTGCAGCCTCTTTCTTGGCTCGACTGCGTCGCAAAGCCGTTCGTTCACATTCGAGTTTCTCCTGGTACTTCGCGGGATCCTTTTCTTTCAAGTCTTCCCTTCGCTGTCTCGCCTGTACGTTACGGTTGGTTTTGCGCCGTTCCAATCGAACGGGGTCAGATCTCAATTTACTCCGATAATTCGCTTCGTAAACTCTTCTCTTCTGACGTGCCTCCTCGTTCTGTCTGTACCTCACTTGCCCCGCACGCTTCCTTTCTTTCCAGGCCTGGTATCGACCTTCTCTCTTCAATTTTTCCACGTACTTGATTTGGTATCCCCTTTGTCGAGTTTGCAGAATCGCTCTCTCTTCGTCCGTCATGGCTGCTATTTTAAGTTTCTTACGAGCATAGTCCTTCTGGTAATGTTTTCTCTTACATTCTCTCGTTCTCTCCATTTTCTGCTCGTACCTTTCCGGTTCCTCTTCCTTCATCCTCTCCATGCGTTTTTTGGTCAAGGCATATCGTCTTCGTCCCTCTTGTTTCTTCAGATCGTCCATATTTCACTCATTTCTCCCACCGATCCTGCGGCTTTCCTTATATAAGGCTTCTCATTTTGACGTCACATTGCCATGCCAACCCTCGTTTCGCATGTCAGGGGGATACCCCCCATCCCCCCATTCTCAGTCTCCATAGCAACGTGACTTCCATATAAAACCCACACGCGTTGTGTCGGTTCATTTTCAAACGAGTACACGTCTCGACCGAACGTGAAACAATCATGCTCTCTCTAGTGATTTTGTTCTTGGCCTGCGTAGGTGACGGTTTCCATCTACCGCCCGCAGAATGCACGCGATCCAAACGTCCTGCTCTCTGCGGTTCCATGCCTTCACCGACCCGTTCCAAACGCGTCAAACGACGACGACGACGTTTCATCACCCCTCGTCGCCTCGCCTTCCTGTACGGCAGCGAGTTCTGGTGTGGCTTGCCCGATTTGGTGATGGACCGCATCGTGCGTTACGTCGACACAGCCGAACATCGCGACAAGATGCAAGCCGTCTGCCGGGAAATCTACAGTCTTCCCATCTGTCCTCGGTATGGTTACGCCATTCTCACGGAACGGCAGCTAGGACGACGGTGAGTGTCCCTTCGTTTTTTCAATTTTCTTCTCATTCCATTTTCACACATCACCCTTCTCCATAGTTTTCCCGATCGGGTTTGGTTCTTTCCGCGGGATCCGGACTGGATACGATGCGATCGATGCATCCATTTCCAGTATCCTCATCTTCCTGGGGTCATTCACTTCCACTTGCTTCCATGGATCAGTGTCACCTCCCACTATCGCAGGGATTAGAGGTCAGTCACTTCGTTTCATTTTTTTCACAACACCCTTCTCCACAGTTTTCCCAATCGGGATTGGTCCATTCCATGGAATTCAGACTCGATACGATGCGGTCGATGCACCCAATACGAGTATCCTGATCTTCCCGGGGCCATTCACTTCCACCTGGGTCGATGGATCACTCTCACCCCCTTTCACATGGATTAGAGGTCAGTCATGACAACTTCCGAACATTTTTTTCTTCTTTTCAGACCCTCTCGCTCAGTGAATTCCGTCCCGTGCGCCTACTGTTCTTTCCACTCGATGTTCTGCATGGGTGTCATTTACCATTCTTTCCATCGAGTGTATCTCCGTCGATTCCCGGGTGGACTGAGGGTCTGAGGGTGAGCCGCGTTTTTTTCTTTTTTAGGGAGTGGCAGGGGGTCCTTCATTGGTGGTGCTCGTACTGTCACACCAGACGACTCAACCCTGCCCACGCCTATCATCCCATCCTTTGACACACACTTCCTTCTCTGTCTTTTTTCCCAGATTCATTTGGTGTCCGCATTGTCGCCGTCATACCTTCGCCCCCTGATGTCGTGTCTCTCTCTCTTTTCACCCCACAGCTTACGCGTCTGTCCCCTGAAACACTCGACTCCTGACTGGCACGATGAAGAACACTTTTTCTGTCCTCTTTGCTCGGGACACTTTTACTGCATCCAGCATTACATAGACCACACCAAAGCTTCTTTTCCAAGCCCCTTCCGTCGCTGATTCCGCATCTCCTCACCTTCGCAGAGCCGTCTGTCCTGTCTACGATCTGGACGATTACATTGATCCAGAGGAATTCGGTGGATTCGTTTGGTGTCAAGGATGCACTGAGCCTTCCTTCTTTTGGTTTCATCCCGTCCTCAGACGCTGCTTTTGTCCATCTTGCCGGCAGAACCCCCACCAGCAGTCATGTGCGACCTTCCCTTTTGAAATAATTCCGCATCTCCTTACCTTCACAGTGCCATCTGCAGTGACTGTCACGATTGGGAGGATTCCTTTACAGGAGAGGAGTTCCAGGACTTTTCTTGGTGTCGACGATGCACGGGCTCTCTCCACTGCATACATCACTCCCTCTCCGACATACGCTGCCATTGCCCATCTTGCAGTCTAAACCCGTTCCTCAGAAGGTGATGACCGTCATCTCCTTTTTTCAACAGATGGTGGATACATCCTCTACCCAACAGTGTCCACTGTATGTATTGCAGCCGACGGAGAACCTTCCAGGGATTTCACTGGCACAGCCTACGTTGGGTGTCCCTACGGGATTGCACGTGATGCGGCCGTGCTGACATCGCTGTTGCGGGACTGAACTCCAAGTGAAAAAACTTTTGAACATTTTTTCACAAACTGTGGTTTTTATTTTTTCCTATTTTTGTCTTGTTATTGTAAATAAAAAAATCGTATTTTTAAAACTTTCTGTTTCATTCATTTCCGGGGTTTTCTCCTTATTTGGGAGGGTCGGCCATCTTGAATAGAGCCGGAAGTCGATTTTCTGATATAAAGCTCACCTCTCCTAATTAGCATAAATCAGCCATTTTGAATAAATTAGCAACTCGGCTCCTGATTGGTCGAATCGTACCACGTGGTGCACAATACTCGATGCTGATTGGTTTGGGGGCCATATAAGCGACCTATACTACTAGCGCGCTACGAAGAGTTGCAAAAATACCTGAGACAATGTACGTCGTTTGGCCCTTAATGATGCTCCATGATCTTCCGCTTTCCCTCCCCATCCCCCTATTAACAAAGTTGCTGACAGTGCAACACCATGCTCGAAACTTGGGGGGACAACTTTGAAAAGGGGAAAGGGGGGAGCTGTGTGTTGTATCTCACAGATTTCCTAGCAACAGCTTTTTTAAGAAACAAAAACTGTTTTCGTTGCGATTGTCTCAACAATTTTGCAACTGATTGTAGCTTGTCGCTTAAGGGAGACTTGTCCTCGTCTGATGTTCACACATGTCCAATATACACGAACTGAGTCGGATCGTCAATTGCTGTTGACGACCCGTCTCACCGGAAGTCGGTTCGTGAAGTTTAAAATGGAAGTAAGTTTTACTACCGGAAGTCAAACGGCCTGGGGCAACTTCAAATATCTCGACGGATCGTGACGATCCGATCAGGTCGTGACGACCCGTCATTTGAAAAGTCGACCCGACTATTCGAAATGTCAGGTGGTGAGAGACAAGAAAAAGCCTCGATGAACACTAGAGACCGTGAAAAGAATAGCGTTCAGAAATGATGACTGACTGGAATAGCGCTCCGAAATGTTGAATGGTTCGTTCTTCAAGCTAAAAGCATCCAAACTCGTTCTACAAGCGTGAGGCCACAAACACGTAACACATAATGTATATTCCTCGCTCTATGAGCGTGAGGTTACAAGCACGCTGCGCGCAATGTATATAAAAATATGCATTGTTCTATAAGCGTGAGGTTAATCCGCTACGCACAGTGTTTATTCTTCGTTCTATAGCGTGAGGTCACAAACATGCTACGCACAATGTATATTCTACGTTTATAAAGCGCGAGGCCACAAACACGCTACACACGGTGTATGTTCCTCGTTCTATAAGCGTGAGGTTACAAACACGCAGCGCACGATGTATATATAAAAATATGCATTGATCTATAAGCGAGGTCAAAAACCAGCTACGCACAGTGTTTATTCCTCGTTCTATAGCGTGAGGCCACGAACACGCTGCGCCAATGTATATTCTTCGCTCTAAAAGCGCGAGGTCACAAACACGCTACGCACAGTGCTGCGCACAATGTATATAAAAATATGCATTGTTTTATAAGCGAGGCCACAAACCCGCTACGCACAGTGTTTATTCCTCGTTCTATAGCTTGAGGTCACAAACACGCTACGCACAATGTATATTCTTCGTTCTAAAAGCGCGACGCTACAAACACGCTACACACAGTGTTTATTCCTCGTTCTATAAGTTTGAGGTTACAAACACGCAGCGCACGATGTATATAAAAATATGCATTGATCTATAAGCGAGGCCACAAACCCCCTACGCACAGTGTTTATTCCTCGTTCTGTAGCGTGAGGTCACAAACACGCTACGCACAATGTATATTCTTCGCTCTAAAAGCGCGAGGCCACAAACACGCTACACACAGTTTGTAACCGCCGGAGGCGAACACTTCTAATTCACGCAATTAATTAAAAAAAAACACTTTCCACTTTGTCGTGCTACAGCTACTGACGAGGCGAAGGTTTTAAATTGTTGTGGCGCGTTTAGAGGAAGCTTAGTACGATTTTCTGGCAGACTACCGGTGACTGAAAGAACTGACAATTACGAGCAGTGCGTCTCGTTGAAGGTTCAAACGTGTAAAAACAGAAAATGACATTTGCCAAGTGTCGCTTACAAAATGCAAATTGCGGACCTAAATTCCCGCGTAAAACAGGCCCAGGGGAATACTAACTGAGGCCACTAAAACAAATAAGGTGTTCGATCCAACACAGTGTTTATTCCTCTTTCTATAAGCGTGAGGTCACAAACACGCTACACCAATGTATATTCTTCGTTCTAAAAGCGCGAGGCCACAAACACGCAACACAGTGTATTTTCCTCGTTCTATAAGCGTGAGGTCACAAACACGCTAAGCACAAAGTAAATCCTTCGTTCTAAAAGCGCGAGGCCACAAACACGCTACACAGTTTTTTATTCCTCGTTCTATAGCGTGAGGTCACAAACACGCTACGCCAATGTATATTCTTCGTTGTAAAAGTGCAAGGCCTCAAACACGCTACACACAGTGTATATTCCTCGTTCTATAAGCGTGAGGTCACAAACACGCAGCGCACGATGCATATTCCACGTTTTATAAGCGTGAGGTCACAAACACGCTGCGCACACTGTTAATTCCTCGTTCTATAAGCGTGAAGTCCGAGCAAGCTGCGCACAATATATATTTTTGTTCTATAAGCGTGAGGCCACAAACTCTCTACACACTATATTCCTCGTTGTATAAGCGTGAGGCCAATAACGCGCTCCGCACAATGTATATTCCTCGTTGTATAAGTGGAGGCAACAAACACGCTACGCACACTGCATATCGCTCGTTCTATAACTGGGGACCCAAACACGCTACGCACTATGTATCTTCCTCGTTCTATAAGCTTGGGGCCACAAACGCGCTACGCACAATGTATTGATTCCGCGTTTACCCGAAGTTTTCAAAGACTCCCACCACCAGCATTTCCGAAAGTCGGGTCGACTTTTCAAATGCAACTCATCACAAACGGTACGATACAACCGACAACACTTTCCACGGTCTCGCGGCCTCCGGTGAACTCAACATGCGCAATTTTTTCTTAGTCTCTCACCACCAGACATCTCCAAAAGTAAGGTCGCGCAGCCTTCGGTGAACTCAACATACGCGATTTTTTCTAGGTCCCTCACCACCAGACATTTCCAAAAGTCGGGTCGACTTTTCAAATGACGGCTCGTCACAAACTAGACGGGTCGTCACGACCCGTCAACATTTTCGACGGTCTCGCGCCCAACGGTGTGGTCCACATACGCGATTTTTTCTAAGTCTCTCATCACCTGACATTTCTAAAAGACGGGTCGACTTTTCAAATGACGGCTCGTCACAAACTAGACGGGTCGTCACGACCCGTCAACATTTTCCACGGTCTCGCGCCCAACGGTGTGCTCCACATACGCGATTTTTTCTATGTCTCTCACCACCTGACATTTCTAAAAGACGGGTCGACATTTCAAATGACGGCTCGTCACAAACTAGACGGGTCGTCACGACCCGTCAACATTTTTCTCGGTCTCGCGCCCAACGGTGTGCTCCACATACGCGATTTTTTCTAAGTCTCTCACCACCTGACATTTCTAAAAGACGGGTCGACTTTTCAAATGACGGCTCGTCACAAACTAGACGGGTCGTCACGACCCGTCACCGTTTTACAAACGGTTCCTCCAACCTTCTTTCATATAGGAACTTCCTGTTACTTTACTTCCTCTCGGACCACGACCTGACTTCCGCTTGACGGGTCGTCTACACCAAAAAGTCGACCCGACTCAGTTCGTGTGTATTGGACAACCCTCCTGATGTTAGCTTTTTGAGCAATCTGCTGTAAAATAAATCCATTAAAATAATCTTTTAATTCTATTTTATATATTTTTTGCATACTTTTTTTTTTACTTTTTATTAGCGGAAAGGATTTTGTTATGTTTTTAGCATCACCTCTCTCGTCTGTTATGTCATCTTCTTTCGCCTCTGCAAATGTTGCAATAGTTTTCGAAAAATTTAAATGGTTGGTGTGGTGTCGCGTTATTTATTTATTATTATTATTATTAGTAGTAGTAGTAGTAGTAGTAGTAGTAGTAGTAGTAGCAGCAGCAGTAGTAGTAGTAGTAGTAGTAGTAGTAGTAGTAGTAGTAGTAGTAGTAGTAGTAGTAGGATTATTAGTATTCTGTTCTCGTCATGTTTTCCTGCTTTCCAACCGTTAATTGTAGCCGGGTCCAAGCATGGGACCTAGGGCGTTATAGGTGAAGAAGTTATTATTAAGTTATTATTATTATCCTTTATTACTTTTTTGAATTTTTGAAGTCCACGAGGAGTTAATTTAGGGAGCTTTGGTGACTACGACGACAACGACGCCAACGAGAACGCCACAAAACAATAGGCTTAATGAGCAAAAACAATCGCGCTGTACGTGCGTTTAACAGTTTTGTACATTTCTTTGCCGTCAAAGAATAGGTTTTGTCAATAACTTAACTATAAAACATTGCGATAGGACAAAAGGTAGAACCATCACGCTTAAAAACTCAAAAAAACTGTTAAAAACTATTGAAAACTTTGGAACAGAATAAGTGTACATTTGTGCTACCTGTCAGCTCGTTGATTCTTTGTGAAGTAAGCCCCCTCGGTGAGTCTTTGTAACTCTTGGGGCAAACGTCTTGTTTGAATATTGTTTTAATGATGATAATAAAAATTAAAAAGCGACGAGGTTTTGACGTTTGACGACAGCGACGAGAACGCCACAAAACAATGTGGTTAACGAGCCAAAACAATCGACCTGTACGTGCGTCTTACAGTTTTGTACATTTCTTTGCCGTCCTCTGCAAAACAACAATGTGAAATGACCAAATTTTAGGATTTCTCGAGAACGTGAGCGCATGACGGCAAGTTTCTTTTTGGTTTAATGCAGGAACGCGGCCTCAAGAGTTTTGCTTTCATCCTCTTAGACATAGAGCTGAACTATGTCGCTTTAAAATGAAGCAGGAAGTTTCCTCAATAAATCTTCTCCTTTTTATAGACGATAATTAATGCAGGAATGAAGCTGTTAGGTGAGCGAATATGCTCTGTGAACCACACTAACATCTCACTACGTCACATCAGTATAACACTAGATTTTTGTATTTCGCCATACAAAATTCGATTTCTTGCTCCGGTGCTAAGGCATGGAATTGTATTCCTCTTCATATTCGTTCATTACCAAAACATAAATTTAAGGCGGCAATTCATCGACAACTTTAATTTAGACATTCTATTGTTTGAAGATGATTTTGTTGACACGCTTACTATTACCTCTAGGTTTAAACAGCTTTGAAGTCTGCGATGTTTCCAATTTCGTTTAATATAAAATTATAATTTTTCTTTTTTACCCTTTTCTTTTTTTTAACCCTCTGTTAATTTTAGTATGTACCATATGTAAATAATGTAATTAATATTCTCTTTGTACCTGACCCGCCTCAATTAGTGTTGCGGCTACCTTGCGGGTCAGTACTATTGAACAAATATTTTTGCCTACTAAATAAATGAAGGTTATAATACGTAAGCGACTATATGAGCTCCGAGTTTAAAAATAACGCTTAATGTTATCGGCCGAAGTGCTTTGTGAAGAAAGTAACTTGTTTGTACGGTGATAACCCGAACTCGGGTTGGTGGTAATTTTTTCTCTGTTTTTAATTTTAAACGATTTGCAACAGATTTTTATTCGAATCAAACAGTACAAGGCATCGGAATTATGATCATCTGGGAGTTGTGCAGTTAAATATCGACAAGAGTGTTGCCTCAAAGAATTGCTTTTATCCTATTAAAGACAGAGCTACAGCTGTGTCTCTTAAAAAAATCATGAGGACGTTTTCTCGATAATTCTTCCAATTTTTTTGACGTTAATTACCATTACCATTTTTGGTACTTTACAGCAGTTGTTAAGTATTCAGTGAACGCAAAAGCCATAATAGGATTACAAACTGCTTTCCCGACTTCATACGGACGGGTTCAGCCACCAATCACGAGCAAGGATCGATCTTGAGAGGCCTATTTTTAATAAGCTACGTTCTGAAATCACATTATGTGGAGTTCCTAGTTCATCGTGACAGTGACAAATAATAAATTATTGATAGCTTTTGCAGCACATAAACTAAACATCCTGTTATTCAAAGTGTATGACTGACACTCACTCATAAGACGACAGCATATAAACTAGACATCCTGTTATTCAAAGTGTATGACAGACACTCACTCATAAGACGACAGAGATGTAAAGTTAACATTGTCAGAACAGAAACACCCACTTGGCACTGTTGCAACATAAAATGAGGCCCGTTTTCAAAGTCTTTCTCGTTGTAACGTTTTCTCAACAAGCATCAGCTGGAAAATCATGTAAAGATCACCACTCAGAACCTGGTTTTGCCCTTGTTGGGCACGTATATAAATTATTCACTGCCGATCGTTTGGCTACCTGCTACATGGCTTGTACCACCCAACCAGATTGTCAGAGCCCGAAATATGATCTTGCAGATAAGACCTGCGAGTTTAACAACGACACCACATATTACCGCGCCAAGTATTCTGTGGAGAAAGCAACTTCTGTATACTCTGATAACCCGTACTCAGATCAGAAGTAAATCTTTCTTTCTCATAAAATTTATCGACTGGCAAAAAATTTTTGTGTTGCTCGTCATCGAAAGTAGTGTATTCTGACAGTTATGCAATAAAAATTAACACCTGGCAAAAATATTGCCACAAAAGTTTTCTTTTTATCCTCGTAAAGATAGAGTTGAACTATGTCGCTTTAAAATTAAAACGGGAAGTTCTCCAATAAATGTTCTGCTTTCTTTTGCGATAATTAATGTAGGAATGAAAAATGGGAGGTATTAAGACGGCTGGAGTTTTTCTAAAAGCGGTCTACTGCATTCGGATTGAAAAAAATTTCCCCTCAATCTTTGCCTGTTTATCTATCTTGGGTCATACGTAAATGCAATGACTTTAGTTTTTGGAAATACCTTAAGATATATGTTTTAGAGCCAACAACAGTCACAGCCGCTAAAGGCCCAAGTTTGAGTGTGCCCAGAGTTGAAAATTGCTGAACTTCACGAGCTCGCTACTCGAAGAGCACAAAATTAAACCAAAAATCATTTCCATTCTCATGTTCTGTGGTCTTTCAGAGGTTTGAAACGTGTGTTAATTTTAACATGTTTGTACAAAGAGAGGCTCCTAAAAACTAGCGCACTAACACCTGTTTGATCGATGTTGGGTATTGGTTCTTCAAAAACGCTCTTCCGGTTGCTGCCGAACTCGGGTTAGTAGTATTTTTTTTCTCTGTTTTTAATTTTAAACGATTGGCAGCAGATTTTCATGTGAATCGAACGGTGCAAGGCATCGGAATTATGATCATCTGGGAGTTGCGCAGTTAAATATCGACAAGAGTGTTGCCTCAAAGATTTGTTTTTATCCTTCTACAGACAGAGCTACAGCTGTCTCTTAAAAAAAAATAGTACGGACGTTTTCTTCAAATTTTTTGACGTTAATTACCATTACCATTTTTGGTACTTTACGGCAGTTGTTAAGTATTCAGTGAACGCAAGAGTCATAAGAGAATTACCAACTGCATTCCCAACTTTATACGGACGGATTATGCCACCAATCACAAGCACACATCGATCTTGAGAGGCCTATTTTTAATAAGCTACGTCCTGAAATCAAATTATGTGGAGTTCCTAGTTCATCGTAACAGTGACAAATAATAAATTATTGATAGCTTTTGCAGCACATAAACTAAACATCCTGTTATTCAAAGTGTATGACAGACACTCACTCATAAGACGACACAGATGTAAAGTTAACATTGTCAGAACAGAAACACCCACTTGGCACTGTTGCAACATAAAATGAGGCCCGTTTTCAAAGTCTTTCTTGTTGTGATGTTTTCTCAACAAGCATCAGCTGGAAAATCATGTAAAGATCACCACTCAGAACCTGGTTTTGCCCTTGTTGGTCACGTATATAAATTATTCACTGCCGATCGTTTGGCTACCTGCTACATGGCTTGTACAACCCAACCAGATTGTCAGAGCCTGAACTACGATCTTGCAGACAAGACCTGCGAGTTTAACAACGACACCAAATATTACCGTGCCAAGTACTTTGAGGAGAAAGCAACTTCTGTATACTCTGATAACCCGTACTCAGGTCAGAAGTAAATCTTTCTTTCTAATTAAAATTTATCGTTTGGCAAAAGAATTCTGTGTTGCGCGTCGTCGATGGTAGGGTATTCTGACAGTTACGCAATAAAATTTGATGCAGGAATGAAAAATGGGAAATGTTGATTAATGCAAGTTGCTCTAAGAAAGAAGGGTTGGACTAAAAATATACTGTCGGACGTTTTTAAGCAGGTTCTTTTGATAATCGTAGTACCAATTGATATAAAGGAACAACATGCTGATATTCTAAAGGGAAAAAAGATTATTATCATTATTAATATTATTATTATTATTATTATTTTATTACTTTTTTTAATTTTTGAAGTCCACGAGGAGTTACTTTAGGGAGCTTAAGAAACGACGACAACGACAGCAACGAGACACCGCAAAACAATGGACTTAATGCCCAAAAACAATACTCTGAACGTGCGTGTTATAGTTCTGTATATTTCAGTGGCGTCCTCTGCAAAACAATAACGTAAAATGCCTAAATTTTAAGTTTTCTGGACTAAGAACGTGAGCGCATGACAGCAAGTCTTTCTTTCCTTTTATGCAATGAAAAATTGGGAGGAGCGTTGTCTTAAGAGTGTTGCTTTCATCCTCCTAGAGATAGAGCTGAACTACGTCGCCTTAAAATTGAGCGGGAAGTTTGTTCAATAAATCGTCTGCTTTCTTTTGATGATAATTAATGCAGGAAGGAAATTACTGCAAGGTACTCCAAGAACGAAGGGTTGGAATAAAAGTACAAAGGATTGTCAGCCTCCCACAGTTGGCTGAGCGAATACGTTCAGAGCAACACGCCAGCCACGCTAACATCTTGCTACGCTCTCGCGACTATATAAGCTCGGAGTATAAAAATAACGCCAATATAACACTAATAGATATCAAATAATGCTAAATATTATCAGCCGAAGTGTTTTCGGGAGAAAGCAACTTGTTTGTACAGTGATAACCCGAACTCGGGTGGGTGGTAATTTTTTCCCTGTTTTTAATTTTAAACGATTGACAGCAGATTTTTATGTGAATCGAACAGTGCAAGGCATCGGAATTATGATCATCTGGGAGTTGCGCAGTTAAATATCAACAAGAGTGTTGCCTCAAAGATTTGTTTTTATCCTTCTACAGACAGAGCTACAACTGTCTCTTAAAAAAAAATAGTACGGACGTTTTCTCAATTAATTTACAGCAGTTGTTAAGTATTCAGTAAACGCAAAAGCCATAATAGGATTACAAACTGCTTTCCCCACTTCATACGGACGGGTTCAGCCACCAATCACAAGCACAGAGCGATCTTGAGAGGCTTATTTTTAATAAGCTACGTTCTTAAATCACATTATGTGGAGTTCCTAGTTCACCGTGACAGTGACAAACAATAAATTATTAATAGATTTTGCAGCACACAAACTAAACATCCTGTTATTCAAACTGAGTGTATGACAGACACTCACTCATAAGACGACAGAGATGTAAGGTTAACATTGTCAGAACAGAAACACCCACTTGGCACTGTTGCAACATAAAATGAGGCCCGTTTTCAAAGTCTTTCTCGTTGTAACGTTTTCTCAACAAGCATCAGCTGGAAAATCATGTAAAGATCACCACTCAGAACCTGGTTTTGCCCTTGTTGGTCACGTATATAAATTATTCACTGCCGATCGTTTGGCTACCTGCTACATGGCTTGTACAACCCAACCAGATTGTCAGAGCCCGAAATATGATCTTGCAGATAAGACCTGCGAGTTTAACAACGACACCACATATTACCGCGCCAAGTATTCTGTGGAGAAAGCAACTTCTGTATACTCTGATAACCCGTACTCAGATCAGAAGTAAATCTTTCTTTCTAATTAAAATTTATCGACTGGCAAAAAATTTTTGTGTTGCTCGTCATCGAAAGTAGTGTATTCTGACAGTTATGCAATAAAAATTAACACCTGGCAAAAATATTGCCGCAAAAGTTTTCTTTTTATCCTCGTAAAGATAGAGTTGAACTATGTCGCTTTAAAATTAAAACGGGAAGTTCTCCAATAAATGTTCTGCTTTCTTTTGCGATAATTATGCAGGAATGAAAAATGGGAGGTATTAAGACGGCTGGAGTTTTTCTAAAAGCGGTCTACTGCATTCGGATTGAAAAAAATTTCCCCTCAATCTTTGCCTGTTTATCTATCTTGGGTCATACGTAAATGCAATGACTTTAGTTTTTGGAAATACCTTAAGAGATATGTTTTAGAGCCAACAACAGTCACAGCCGCTAAAGGCCCAAGTTTGAGAGTGCCCAGAGTTGAAAATTGCTGAACTTCACGGGCTCGCTACTCGAAGAGCACAAAATTAAACCAAAAATCATTTCCATTCTCATGTTCTGTGGTCTTTCAGAGGTTTGAAACAAAGACAGGCTCCTAAAAACTAGCGCACTAACACCTGTTTGATCGATGTTTGGGTATTGGTTCTTCACAAACGCTCTTACCCCTATTACAGTTGTTGCCTTTTGTTCTGTTTTGTTTTTTCCGTAATGCGGAAAAACCGATCACTAAGTTCTGAAATCAAACTCCCGGGTTGTCCGCCAAATCCTTCCAATAAAGGGGTTTTTTCGTGAAAAGACGTTTCTGGCAGCCCGCTTTGTTTGTGGAACCCTGTTTGCATCTTAATTTATTTACCGCTATGGTACGGCTTTTCTGGCTAATACGGCGTGGATGAGTCGCCAGGTTGAAATAAGCGGGTTGTGTCCACTTTATGTTCATCTTCATGAAACCCGTCGTTGTCAAGATTGTGAGCAACGCCTCGTTGATAAATGCCGAAGTCTTCTCTGCCTTCCGCCATTGATATGCGGGTTTTTATTTTTACATTGAACAAAAAAAAATTGGGGCATATAGTTTGCAAGAGGTCTGTGCAAGCAAACCTTCTGCCGACGCACAACGAGAAAACCCTCAGCGCCATGAAAGCCGAGCGTGCGGTTAAGTGCATCACGTTTGATCGCAGCAAAGGCTCCCCAGGCGAGAAGCTGAAAGTTTCGGTGCCCAAGCTGAATACGGACGAAGTCCTCGTGCCCGGTTCGCTCTCTCTGCCATTCAACATCGACTTGGCATGGGGCCATGCCAACATCTTCCTCGTGCAAAACGTCACACGCGCTCTGGTCGAGAAGCTGGTTTTGAAGTTTGCAGTTACCGTTTTGCAGGGAACGGTTAGTTACGACATTTTCAAAACCTGGGAGGACTTTTTCCTTCCTCAGGAGGAGTGGGACAGCATGCTGCTCGCAGGCATTGAAACCGAAAAGCTTTGCGAGATCCGAGTAGGCATAGGGGATAAAGCAACCACAGGGATCAACGCAGAAAAGAAGCTGGAAACAATTTACAGGAAAAAAAACTGATCCGTCTCGACCACCAGATTCTAAGCGACCACAGCGTCGTCTACCCTGAGACCCTCTTCAACAGGCTTTTGTTGGAGCTGACCCTTGTGCCGGCCAACCAGGTGGTCAAAGGATCGGATACGACATAGCTGAAATACAGGCTGAAAAACATCCAGCTCGAGTACGAGATGATGCGGAGCAAGTCTTTGGCGGACGAGGCTCAGAGCGTTTATTCCGCAGGCAAGGAGTTTTTATACGACCATATGCATGCAGTGAACAGAGGTTTTCACGTTCCACAAAGGCAAAGACACGCGGATGAACATCAAGGTCAACCCCTAGAAAAGATCATCGAAAGGGATCCTGCTACTTTTTGTGGAGCGTTATGTCGCCGGAGCCAGGGACTCATAAAACTACATGAACCCCGACCTGACGAAAGTCAGCGTCACAGTCAATGACTCGCCCAACGGGGTGTACAGCAACGGCATCGGCGCCAATGACGTCAGGGAGGAGGCCAGCCGCTTCTTCGTTAAGGCAAAAAACAAAGCGCAGCACATGAATCTGGCAAAGTTTTATATTGGCAACAGGTTTGGGCTTTTGATTGATCTGCGGTCCATGCTTGACCACAGCATGCACGGCAGCGGCACGCGCTCCGTAAACACCAAAGACGGGGTCCTGCTTGAGATCGAGCGGGACGGCAGCGGCCCCGGAAACGTGACCTTTCACGTCTTCATGATCAGCGACTCGCAGATGAACATTCAGGGCCAGCAATTAGACTCTGTCCAGTATTAATATCTCGACGCTCGATGGATCGCTTGTCTCCCGACTAAAAAAATCAACCGGTGAAACTGAAATCGCCCGACTTTTGCATGGTCGCCGTTTGGGGCATCATGGGAATAGGGGTGATTTGGCTGCACTTGACAAAAAAAAGCAATAAACCCGAACAATATCCCTTTCAATGTTTTGGTCGTTGGCCCAACAAATTCGGGCAAATCCAGTTTCGTGGTGGACCAGCGCTACGGCCCATTCCGGGGCAAGTTCGACTACATCGTGTTAATATGCCCGACGTTCGCGCTCAACAAGACCTTCCAGTGGATCGGCGAGAAGGATCCTCGAATATTTCTCGTGATCTGCTAGCAGCACGGGTCGAAAGATCGTTGAAAATCGCCAAGTTTGCTTTTGAAGGCACCAATACTCTCATTGTTCTCGACGACTCCGCAGCCTCCAAAGACGTGGAAGCGCGCACAGGCGACTTGGTCGATATGGCCTTTTCTGCCCGCCACATCGGTGTGAGCATTTGGGTGCTCACCCAAAAAGTACACAAGCATCTCGGACTTTTTTTCGGGAGAACATGGCAACAATCGTCCTTTTTTACACCCCAGCAGCCAAGACCATGAAATCCAACTTCGAAGATTTTGGTGGCAAGCTGTCAGCTGAGGAGTAAAAAAGCCCTAGTCGCGCAGCTGAAAGCGCAGAAGCACGCGTACCTTATGTTTTCGCTTCGGCACCCCTTCACGGTCACGCTACACGAGCCTGGGGGCGAAGCCCCCACACCCCCGTCGCGAGAACCGAATTAAGAAAAAAGATTCCGCGGTGTATAAGCCGGAAATAGATGAAGGAGAAGTTTTCAACGAAGTGATGAGCCTGCTGTAAGCTGAGCCGACTGCCGGCAGAAGCAATCCGGTCGAAAGTCTGACCAACGGGCCCGATATCCCTGCACTTCGCGAGCAGCTGGCTGTGCTGGTGTCGACAGGCAAGGCTAAAGAGGCCATAGCGGTGCAGTTGACGCACGAGCAGTTGAAACGCCTCACAGACAAAGACGTCGAAAAATACAGCAAATAAAGGTACGAGACCTTTGTTGGCTCAAAAACAACGGACAGCTTGATCGACAGCTTTATCTTTCTTGCATCGAAAGCGGTCGGAATGGCCGTGCAGATAAAGGATGTCGATGCATACCACAAACAGCTGAAAAACGACAACATATTCAACAAAGGGCTATCCGGCCTTGCCCAATCTCTTGCGTTGTATTGTGGACGCTTCCTCGGCATTGCAAACGCGGCGCTGATCACGACGAAACAAGCGTCATTGTCTCGCTTATTGGCATTTATTACAAGTGGGAAGAGCTTAGAGCTACAATCCAGCCTCGCCAGGAGGAAAACCAAACGTCGCAGAGGCAGGAATCTCCGCCGCAGCCGACAAGAGGCGTCTCCCCAATGGATTTGTATCCCGACGGGGGCGGCTGAAAGTTTTCATTTAAACTTTGAAGCCTATGTATAGGTCATGTCTGACAACAAGCTTGTCAAAACAGTTCTCGACGCGGCTACGTTGGCCGGGATCGCAGCCGGCATCAATTGGGTTATAAAAAAGGTTGCGAAAGAGAATTTCACATCGGACCCCAGGAGCAGTGCAATGAACTGCGTGCAGTTCACCGCCGTCATAGGGGCAGCATTGCGCTCAAACAGCATTGCGCTCAAACAGTACCTCAAACAGTACCTCCAAAAAATCCTTCCTGACAACGTGTTAAGGTTGAATTAAAAACAAACCCGCGGTCTATAGCATGGCGACCATCGCAATCATGGTAGGCGGGGCTGTGCTAAATGCCGCAACTTTCATCGCCGGCAATTATCTCGCAAGGGCGCTCGGCGGCGGCCACGATGCTGCTCTTGACGAAAAATGCTCTTGGGGCGTACCAAGCGGCTTACAACAAATACTCGCGTGAGCGCTCTTAGCTCCTCGACTGGATTGAGACAAACGCAGAGGTGACAGCACAGGCCAAGCTGTTTTTTTGGGGGGGCGCGAATACTGCGGCTCTGGCCTACGCACCGTTTTGCTTCGTTTCAACATAGGTAGGCATACTGCGATGGATGCCAAGCTAGCCAAGACATACTACAGTCCTGGCCACTACTGGAAAGGCCTCGCCGCCAACAAAAAATTGGATGCGGTGGCCAAAGTCCCATAAGACGCTACTAAAAAGTGGCTGTAGAGGCAGGCGCTCTCGCAGATCTGTTTCCCCGCGCCGCGACGCATTCCTGGTCCAAAATTCGATGTACCAACGCCCAACAAGGTGCACCAAGCTAACCTTCTTATTTTAGCGCGCGACAAGCTCCCCCGCGGACGCAAGGTTTCAAGTACGCGTTGACCATCTCCGATGTGGCCAGCCGCTACAAAGGGGCCGAACCCTTGACCTCGAAAAATTCCGAAGAAGTAGCGCAGGCTTTTCAGCAAATTTACAAGCGCAGCCCTCTAAAATGGCCTGAAATGCTACAGGTGGACCCCGGGTGTGAGTTCATGGGCGCTGTTTCCAAAGAGATGGAATAACACAAAACTTTCAGCCGGCGCGAGCGCCCGAAGATTTACCGCGACCAGGCCTTTGTCGAACATTTCAACCGCGGCCTGGCTAAGCGCCTGTTCGGCCACCAGTACGCCGTGAAAATGATTTTGCTTTTCCGCATTTCGGTTCCGGCAAGGTTGTTTGCAATTCGTGCCTTGAGTAGCGAGGGCTGGCGGTTAATTTCCGGATTTTCTTGTTTTCGTGGCGCACACAAGACGTATGTCGACGCGGTTGCGCAAGATTTCCGTGGTCTTCCCGAAGACGGAGTTGTTCATCAACTTATAGAAGTCTTCCTCGAATGCGTTTTTACCCTTCTTTGCGAAGTTCGTGTTCATCCAGATGTACGGCTCCATCCAGCACTCCTAGTCGAATTCTAGTACTCTGTGGACCTTTTCAGTTTCGTTCCCTGCGCAAGATAAAACTGCAGGTTGCGGTAGTGCACAACGTAGTTCTTTTTGGCCTAGAGCGTTAGCAAGAGCTTTTTGCAGTCTGGCGGGTGGATGTCGAGGCTCTCAATGACATTCTTTTGGAAAGGCGACAGCCAATCTTTTTTCACTGCCTTTTTCTCCGGGGTGAGTGGATAACTGTTGTGCGCTTCGTTAAGCTCTCGCGGATATTCGAGGTCAACCTCGAGAATCCAGCTGCGTTTCGCGTTCTCCTTCTTCTCGAGTATCTGGTTCTCTTCAGGCAAGAGCTGCACCCACTTGAACCCGCTCTTGGGGAGGGGCTTGCTCATTGCCCACCAATACAGGTTGTCTGCGTCGAAGTGCATGATGTGCTTGTTTGGTTGGGAGGGGTCGTAGCCGGGCACTCCGGGGTTGTTTGCTCAGGCATACCTTGAAATGCCTCCGCGCATCCCCCTCTCCACGAAGAGGTGCATGTCGATGTCTGTCAGAAGCTCAAGCTCGACGCCTGTCTTTTTCAAGAGCTCGTTCCAGGAAAAACCGGGGGAAGTGTAGTAGTTAGGGGTGTGACGCGGGTCACCAAAACAAAACAATAGAGAAATGAAAATGAACGCTACACAAACACTCCTTCCCACAAACGCACAACACACGACCATGAAACTTCTAAGATAAAACAAATGAATGATTTAATTTAAAAATAGAAGGGAAAAAATGCTAATATTACAGAAAATAGTAATTCCTAAAACTTGCCTAATACAGTCTAATTTAGGTATTAAACTAACCTTAGTTAAATAAATATCTATTCCTATACTTAACTTAAACTATAATACTAAATTTACTAATTACTTTACTCTTACATTTACAATCAGACAGTTCAGTTCTTTTCAGTTCTTTTCCACACGTGCTCCACCAACCTTACACTCGTTCTCCAAAAATTCCTCCCTTGTCCCCTTTTCAACCGCTTTTACTTTCCAACTTTTTCTTTGCTCCACAGTCAACGCGACTCTCCGTTTCTCTCCGTAAAACTTCTCTTATTCCTGTTCCTTCTACCCTCAGGCCCACGACCACCGCCAATGACAAATGGGTTTTGTCCTTGATTTTTTGGTCGGCGTCTGCTTATGGCTCTTTAGCAGGGAAAGGCCGTTCAGCTCCTCTTCACAATTCTTCAACGTTTCCACAACCGACCCTTCGCCAATCCTTCTCTCACAACTGACAACTGACCACCACGAAACTTACATTTATACATATGCATAATTAGTTGAGCAATTAACACTTTGTATTATACATACATATTGTGAAACACGGTACCTTACACTCTTATGATAACAACGCTTTACTAAATTAACAAGATTTTAATTACAGATTAAGTTACAATACATCTCTAATTACAAACCACACTACAACGTTGAGTTAACACTAGGACGATACGAAATACTAAGACCGAAAAACTGAAACAAAAAGCTAAATTTAAACATGACAAAAAATAGATAATTTCGTGACGAGGGGGTCCAAGCCGTTTTGCTCTAGACTGATGTTTCTGAAAACGTCTGCTAGCAAAGCAACGTCTGTCCGGACATAGAGGTCGTGGTAGTCGCCCAGCGTCTTGCATCGGAACGTGCTCCAACTTTGTGCGCGTGCTCGTAATCCGCATCCGAGATGTGCTCACCGGAGAGATTACTGAAGAATTTTTTTTTGGCTGGGAGGCTTGTTTCGTTGAACTTTTCCCATGAGTCCATGTAACTCATAGAGATAGATCCCTTCTTGAAGAAGGATTCCAAGGCCGTCTTGATGTCTGACAAGGGTTTTGTGATTTTGAGCGCTCCTTCGGGTATGGCTTTCACAAGTGCGTTTAAACTGGAAAGCAGAAAGGCGCTGCTGTCGATGAATCGCAGTCCGCCAAGAGAGAATGAAATGTATTTTTCCATGTTTTTGGCGATGCAATTCAGATCCCCGGCTTTTTCTGTTGGTGCCATTTCCTGCATGTATCAAGTGGTGCGCGTCATAACCCTCCAGATTTTGGAATACAACGGGCATTGGAATCGTCTTGGGTTTGATCCGCAGTTTTTTTGTTGCACTCGTCGTGCGCAGCCCCGCAGTAAGCTTCCGGAAACGTGGCAATAGTCTTTCACTGCGTTCCTGTCATGGAAAGTTTAGTTTTTAGGATTGAATTTGTTAAGGTGTTATATTATCATTGCTTATTCCCCATAGGATCAGCTTATGGAATTGTATTTATTCCGGTAGCACCTATTACGTAACCTGTATTCTTTTATGGTGTAACCTGTTTTGTAATCAATCTGTATCCAATAGTTTTCTTTCTTTTTCTCTCATTTTACACCTTGCGTTTGAATATTTAAGGTTTTGGGGTTGAAACGTGGGAGAAGGTTTTTCTGTGTTTAGAAGAAGGTCACGTTGAAGTGTAGTTGCGAGTGATTAGAAAGTGGCAGGAACACGTCCGGATCCAAGCACATTTTCATTACTAAGAAGCCATCAGTAAGCCATTCCTGAATACACGACAAAGAGCCATTTGCCGGGGAACGCGAGTGCTAAATAGCTGGTCGAAGTAATCGAAGGACAAGAGTAAAAGTTCTGTCGAAGTAGGCCGTTGGAAACCGGACAGCTGGAGTAAACCGGAGAAATACCGGACTGCGTGAAGACGTAATCAGAAGAAGTAAGTTTAAAGTGGAAGTGATAACGGGAGTTTGGTTCGTGGTGTGTGTCAAATGTTGGTGGAACGTTGTTGGGGTCAAGAACAAGGACAAGGACTTCAGACGCAGGGTGAATTGAACTGAACTAAACTACTTAAACGCGTTTTTATTTTTTGTTTGTTAAGGTATATTCTTGTAAATAATTATTTAGCTTACTGTATTATTATTAGTAATCTTACTTTAAGCATCATATTTTTAGAGTAATTGTTGTATTAAATACTTGTAAACTTATGTATAGTTGTTGCGTGTTTTCTCGGGTTTGTTTATGCGTAGTTTTCTTGTTCAGTATTAGAGAGTGCCCACCTTTGTGGCGCGGTTTCGTCACAGTTCCTGAAGATTTTCCGAAGCAGAGGTCCTGCACAGAACGGGTATTCTTCTTGGATCTTCTCTATCCATTTGTCGGTTGGGTCTTTTGCTTGTCTTTCGTTTTTTGGCCCAGTGAAAGGGAATGTCCATTGCAGTAATTCACCATCCACCTCTTTCTCGATGGTTGTGCATAATGAGCTCCAGTTGCATTTTTTTATGGCTTTGCCCGCAGTACATGCCCGTGTCCTTGTCCCAGACACCTATGGAGTCCAGAAACTCGAGAACCACGAGGCTTTTGTCGCAGATGTGCCAATTCTGGGCGTACCTGAAGCGCACCCAATCGTTGTCCGTCATCACCACAGAGCGGGGCTGGAGTTTTCAAACTTTCCCGCAGGTCTCTCTCTCGCTCCAAGATTGTTTCCAGAAACTTTTCCGCATGCTTCTATTCCCCCTCGACGCCCTGCCGATATTTTTGGACTGACTTGCTTTTGCCCGCGCATCTCACCGGACTGTGTAAGCGAACCCGCAGGCTACGTGTTTGTCTGTTTTTTCCGTGCCGCTTGTTCTCTCGCGCTCTCTTCTGGGGATTTGTTTTATCAAGGCCTCGAAATCTGCCTAGATCGCGAAAGGCGCTTTCATCTGCTTGTGGAAGCTTTCGAATTTTAGCTTGTTTTCTCCTTCCTTTGGCATTTCGATCCTTGTCGGGGCTCCGTTCATGCTGTTGCAGTGTTTCTCGTGCTCGGCAAGACATTCTGCTTTTGAGAAGCCCATCAAGACCGTTGTGCAGAAGTGATTTTTGTTGCTGTTCCTAGTCTGGTCGTAGAGCAGCGCGGACAACCTCTTCACGAAGCAGTAATGTGTGTTTTTCTCTTTCCGGATGAGCAGCAGATTGATTCTTTTGCTTTGGTCACTGACTCGGTACACGATGACGCAGTCGTTTTCCCAGTCAAAGACATTGACCGCAAGGTGTGGATTTTGCTACTCTAGCTTGTTTGTCTGTTTTAACGGTGTGGTGAAGGAAATGCCCTCCCAGTTGATTCCGTCATAGGTTCGATATTTGCTCGTTCTTTTCGCATCTTTTTGTGCCGGAAACAGTGCCGATCTCAAAGCCCATTTCAAACATTCATTGTCTCTGTTTTTCACGTTGATGATTGCTTTTTGGTTCCCAAGTATCTTTGGAAGCTTGATATATGTTCCACCTGTCAGGGGCTGGAAGCGTTCAACGTTGACATAGGCAATCGTCATTTCATCAACTTACCATCCACACCCGCGCTCCGACAAGCTCTCGATTTCTCCTTTGATCCAGTCAACAAATTCGTTGAATTTTTGTTGGAACGTTCCTTTGAAGTTTGCTTTTGTGAAGACGTGTGGATCTTCTTTGAAATAGTGCCTGTGTTTTTCTTCGACCATTTCTCCCTTTGCATTCCGCGTTTCGCGTTTGAATTTCACTTCCAGCCTGAAACTCGCTTTGACGCTGCCGAGTTTTAAGATTTCGTATTCAAGGACATTCCGAGCTTGCAATTTCATTGTGTTTTCGGCAAAACCAAAGATGTCTCTTTTGTGCTCGTTTTGACGGAGACCTGGAGAAGTAAGAAAGAAGTAAAGAACATAATCAAAGAGGAAATGTAAGGGTCTGGTTGCCTGTCGGATTACAAGAAAATATGGCATTTGCTTAAAATAAAGTAAAATATTCACAAAGCTACTGTCAAAATTGCAACGTTGAAATTCCGTTCACAGTAATGATCCAAAGGGGCAAACTTAAATTTAGATTAACCATTCTGATGTGATCTTCTACTCCGGCTCCAGAGTTATGGCAGCAATTTCCACCCTCTTGCACTTTCGTTTACAAACTTGACAGAAAACCATCGTGTTACCTGTTTTAAAACGCATGGCGAGCAACGAATTACAGCCAGGCGCTAATACCCAGTGCCCACCCAGGCTAATGCGCTTGCACAGGTTTGAATTTTCTACTGAAGCGTTCCTTTTCTACGGACTGAGCCCTGACGTTCTACGGAAGAGGCAAGAGTTCTACGGAAGAGCTACATTCGTACGGAACAGCGACGGCTTATACTACGGAAGAGCTAGATTTCTACGGAAGAAGCTCCAAACTGTTTCCACAGAAGAGCTCTATATTTATAAGGAACGCTCGCAGATTTACATGGAATGATTGCGGAATTCTAGGGAAAGATGTTTAATTCTAAAAATAACAGTTATGGTTTTACAGAACGACACTACATTTTCAAGTAGAAGCGTTGTCCCTTCTGGGCCACCGTAGTACGGTACTTTGCTAATCACCTCCGAGTTATACAATCAGAGCGCGCGAAAAGCACTATTCACTTGTGTGGTATATACTAATGGACATTGATTGAAATATATCTTTTGCTCTTAAACCAACCTGCGATAAGGCACACTCATGTCTTCTTATGTTGGCGCTCGCTACAAATTATAGTACATGCCATAATAAACAACCTCGCCATGAAAACTGATCAGAACGCCATAAATAACTGTATCTAACCTGATCTAACCGAAAACAACAGGGCACTTCCATGCATTTAGAGAATCATCTTTCAAAAGAATAATGATGAATGCTGTAAATAATAAAACATTTTAGCCGCAACAAGAAACACTGCACCAAGAGAGTGTATTTTACGAGGGAAAAACGGGGCAAGAAAAATCCACGGAATTTTCGATCCGCCGATGTTATAGTTTACGTAGCAATGCGAAGCGATCATGCTTGATTTTTTTATATGTGAGAAACGGCGGAATGATATGAAAACTTGCAAATTAAATCGAGCCATAAGTGCATTAATTTGATGATCTCGGTCACTGTGTAGTGTTGTCAGCGATTCTGACTACGTACCAATTACTTGGATCAAACGTTCCACATTGCGTGAGTTGAGTTTCTTCACCAGAAACCGACTCCCTCACTCGGCCATACATCACCCGCGAAGTACGTTGATACTCTTCAAGACGCCTTCCAAGGAATTCTGCGAGCCCACCATCTGAATTTTCTTTACAACATAGTCCAAAACATTTAGGACGAAGAAGCAGTTGGCCACCATTGCTTGTGTTCAGTCCCCCTCAAAAACAGAATTGATCAAAAGTTATCGTCTCCCCGCCCTCTTGATTTATAAAACAAACGTCTTGATTTGTAGAACATCAAGTTGACATTCGAGGCGCGCGTGTCACGGACATTAAATACATTAATTGTACAACGAGAGAGTTAATCAATATCAAATGCAAAGGATTCGATTTAGTAAACAAACAAATTGATACTGATTGTAAGCCACTTGATAGTGAATTGTGTGATTTGATTTATTTATTAGCCGCCTTGATATTTTGTCACATTCGGCGTAGCATACTGGTGTTTGTTTCTCAAGTCCAGAACGGGCTACTCTAAAATCCTACTGAATTCTGGTGAGCAGATGTTGGACAGAATAGAAATATAAAAATATCTTACACTTTTTCTCTTACTTTTCCACGGCGATCTTACACCTTCGGTGCATTTCTGAATGTGAGACCTGCATTGTGCAAATGAGGTTGTTTGCAAATTTCACCTTCCCTCAGATACAATTGTTCTCAACTGGAATATTTTACCAATCTAAGGGGTAACTACAGAAAAAACACGCGTTTCACAGGTACAAATTGGGAAATTGTTCATATCTGATATTTGCGTGTTTTGTCGGCCGACGTTGTCTATGTGGGCGCTGGTAAATATGCATGGCATGTTAGTGTCCAAAGCAATTGCATTCTGGGAAGTAAGCTTTCGGTACCGCAGTTATGTCATTGCCTCAAGGCTGGAAAACGGGATATCCTTTGTCCTTTAATCACAAATCAGAGGCTGGGTGTTCACATTGAAGTTGACAGGTGATTACTGTAATTACAGTATAACATATTACTTGTTTCCCGAATCCATTGAGGATCAGAACTTTCCGCCATCTTGGTTTGGTGCTGTGGCCAAAAGGTTTCTTTACCTCAAGGGTAAATTATTATGCCAATTCGTTCTCAGCGTTTCACCGGATGTGCCTCGAAATTAGTGGAGACATCCTGGTCCTGATCACTGCTCGGCTTGCTCAAAGCGAATTGCCTGTAATCATCGAGCTATAAACTGCAACCCGTGTGAAAGTTGGTGTCACATCAAATGCAGCGGAGTTACTCCCAAAGAGTATAAGAAGCTTCAATCTACAGCATATTTTTCTTGGTCATGCCCGGCCTGTTTACTGTCTCTGCAATCTCTTCCTTTTGCCAATGTTTCCAATTTTGCTGAGGGGCTGGCTTATGATCATGATCCAGATGCTGATGGCTCTGTGGGTACTAACAGTGTCGACCTCAGTTCAAGCACGGTTGAAGATAACTTACCATTGCTCTCTGGACGTGATATTTTTCGGACTTATTCCGGGAACTTTAAACTTGCCCATGTCAATGCGAACAGTACTGCAGGCTTCAAGATGCAAGAAATCAAATCATGGCTTCAAAGAATTTTCGATGTATTGGTTATCACTGAAAGGAAACTTGATGATACATTTCCTGATGCTTTGTTTACAATTGATGGATATAGATTTTTTCGTCGTGACAGAAACATACACGGTGGTGGAATCATTATCTACTGGAGGTCTGATCTTGTTTTTCAATTCATCAACTCAGCTCCCCTGTTATCCAGTATTGAGGCATGTATGGTTAAACTTAAAATTAGCAATTCTTTTATGATGATCTGCGCTGCTTATCGTCCACCCAGTACTCAAAGTTCATTCTGGAGGAAGGAATTATATCACCTTTTAGACTGTGCTTTATCGCTGTGTGATGAATTGGTATTGCTTCGCGACCTAAATTGTGATATTCTGCAACCTGACAAACATTCCAGGGAGGGTAGAGACTTGCTTGATCTCTGTGATATTTTCGACCTTAAATGTCTTGTTAAAGAACCTACTCGCATAACAGCGACATCTTGCACTTTGATTGATGTGATCCTGACAAATAATTGGAGGAGATTCCTGTCCACCGGTACCTTAGAACCTCATATTAGTGACCATAGGTTGATTTACACAGTCATGCGGATATCATGCACTCGGAAACGTCCCAGGAAGAATATTTGCCGAAGTAAAAAAATGTTATGATAGGGAAAGATTTATTTATTTCATTCATTTTTGATGATATAGATGATCAAGCCTGGGCATATCCCTTAATTCTATAGCTTGATCAAGTCTCTTGGCACTAAATTGTATACTTTGTGGACTATGCTAGGTATATTTGTTTGTATGCTTTACAGGATTCTATTGCCGAGTGTCTTTAGTTTTTGTAGTCATTATTTATTTAATAATTAAGTGTTAAGTATAAAATATTTAATTTTATAAATAATGTAGTTTAATCTGGTCTCCTGTCCCCAATTTTGTATACTTTATGAGTCAAACAATTATACTAGGAGTACTTGTTTAAGTGATTTATTGGATTATATTATCGTACGTGTTTGTAAATTAAGTAGTCATAATTAGTTGTAATAATATTAGTTAAGCCTAGTTCCCACTAGTGACATAACGATCATAATCATAATCATAAACACGAACACAACGTTGTTATGTCGCTTATGTCTTAGTGGGAACGTCTGGAAACATAATCATAGGCGCCCTTATGGTCAACGTAATCATAATCATAAGAAAATGATCGACTATTTTCTTATGATTATGATTATGTCTTTGACTATAACTATGTTGCTATTCTTTGTAGTGGGAACGCAAAAATCATAACGACATAATGAGAAACATAATGACGCAACGGGGTCATTGTATTTTGCCCAATGAAAGTCTAGGTCCAGTACTTTCCGGTCGGTTCATTTCAAGATGGCGGCTAGGTTCGAGGAAAAGCTTGCGAGTGCTGTTGAAAGCCGTTCCCACTAGAACATAAGAAGCTTATGTTTATGTTTAGGATTATGATTATGCTTATGATCCTTATGTCGCTAGTGGGAACTAAGCTTTAAAGCCTTCTTTTACTCATGTAAATTCTTCAAATTCTGTCTGCTGACCATATGCCGTTTAAGCCTCGGGCTTTGGCTGCTCTCATGTACTAGAGGCTGATATGTAATAACAAAGTGGAATGGAAGTAATGATAGACCCCGCTGGATATTTTACGCTAACTCAAATATTTTCAGCTGATGGTCACTTATTACTCTGAAATCCGAAAACCGTGAACAGTAGAAATATTTATGGAATGTTATTGTGTTTTAAGTAAACAGCCAATAACACGCGTGTAAACTAAACTGCAAATAGTAACGGTAATTAGTTTGTGGTTTCATGACACTTCTGATTGGTTGCTGCACAATGGGAAATGTCAAAATCAAAACAAAGTGTTCCCAGTGTTTTGGATTCGCACATCGGTAACTGCGTCCCATAACAATCAATTTCCCAAGTTTATTTCAAATTATCTCGCGCTTCAAGCTAGTTCTCACTGCCCATGGCCTGTATCTCGACAATGTGTCTAACAAAAAACTTTACTATTTTGCTACAGAAAGTCCATGGCGAAAGCTTGATTCAGCTCCCGTGTGTTTTGGCTCCAAAGGTGATCAATTTGGCCGGTTTAAGGTTGAGGTCGGTGGTTCTGTTGAAGCAGTCAAACTGGTTCATTTGCACGGATTGGTGAGATGTCACAGAAAGCAAACATCAACCTGGTCTAAGTGGGGTTGTGGCACTACTCGCTTACACGTTTTTATAACAACCTCAACCAACGTCGCTCTACTACCCAAGAATCAAAGCTCTCCCTATGAGATTCCTGGATATAGTTCCAATTCTCCTGAAATTGTCTTTGAGAATTTGTCAAGCCCTCTTCTTGTGGCTTCTGGCCAGGAATTGCGATTGTGGTATTTTCAGGACTTGATGAATGATACCGAAGGAAATAATGATGGTAGATCATGCGCTTACGTGTTTGCCAAGTACATATAAATACTGGAGAAAATCCCTATATGAGTGTAAATTAGATTTAGACTGTGAGCAGACGTAACTTTCTCATGAGTTAGCTACATATCTTTACGTACAATTTATTTTGTTGCTTCTTGATTACGTGATTAATACTAAACTACACCTATACAAATTTAGGGTCGTAGTACTCAGCTAATTTCAAATGTATTCGGAAGCTTGTAAGTCAAAATAGTAGTTTGATGTTTCAGTACTATTTCAATAACTGGACATCGGAAACGTTTAACAAATTAATCCATTACGAGTGGTTTTCAATTGCATGTCACAAAACCAAAACCAAAGCAATAGCCCTTAAGGTCCATGAAAACGGATGCAACATTGCCGTGCAAGAACTCCCAACATTGCTCGGTGTTACATGTTGCGTCGGTTTGCGCACCCTGTTGCATGTTGTTGGGATTTGTTGCGCGAAGTTAGAAAGTGGCCAAACTTTTCAGCTAACAACTCTTAACGTTTCTTTTGTTCCGTGATCACTGAAGCGTAGGACCCGTTTGCACAACTCATCTAACATTGTTGGGGCCCCGCACGCGCATTACATATGGTCTCCATGGAGATGGCAGCCGAATTGTAAGTTTACAAAGTATAATGAGTCGAATCCTTCCTATTATACATTGAGTGTCTTCATATTTATGCAAGATTTTTTATCCGTTTGCACACCACTGCCAACAACCTCCAACACTTGCCGGACCAACAACTCCCATTAATGTTGGGAGTTGTTGCGTCCGTTTGCACCTAGCTTCATGTGTGTTTACATCAAACAAGCTAGTTTCACTACCAAGACGCGTTTTCGAATTTCAAATTTGTAGATTTAAGCATAAACTAAATCCCAAAGCAGCACATGTAAAATTGAAAAGAATACTCACGTGCAGACAGTGTGCACGCCCAAAGGATGAGAAAAAAAAATAGTGCAAGCGAGGCTTGGTGGTGAATTTTGAACATCTGACGTAATCGTGCATAGGGCCTGATACTCCAGCAAATCACGGCAGACAGGAGCAGCGCAGTGAGCCAATCAGAAGTAAAAGCAATTAACGCTCCGGTGCCAAGCCCGAGAAAATACGCGCGTGCAAGTTGAGATTGGTATTAGTTATGCTTCTAATTGGCTGAAAAAGTGGCGCGAGTTTTGTTGGTCAAGCAATACAAAAAAGGAGCAAACGAAATTTCTATTCGACACCCAAATGAAAATCACTCTATGAAAGCTAAGAGAAAGAGTAATAAAATACTCTGATGTATTGCTTTAGCTTAATTAACACAGGGGTGGTTCAACGTCATATAATTAATTAAAGGAGTTGTATATAACATTCCTTGTAGAACGAAAATGTTTACAGTTAATAGAGGCCAATAACCAAAGTAGTTAAAACTAAAAGCAAATGGAGGCTGTAACGTGTAAGCTGATTTACTACTTTGAACAGTCGTGGTTGCCTTAGCGCGCTACAACGAATTGCAAAATTACTTGAGACGCTGTACGTCATTTGGCCCTTAATGGTGTTCCATGATCTTCAACTTTCCTTCCCCATCCCCCTATTATCAAATTTGCTAACAGTCGAACACCATGCTCGAAACTTGGAGGAACAACTTTGAAAAGGGGAGAGAAGGGGCTGTGTGTTGTATCTCACAGATTTCTTAGCAACATCGTTTTTAAGAAAGAAAACATGTTTTTTTTTATTGCGAATGTCTCAACAATTTTGCAACTGATTGTAGCTTTTCGCTTAACGGAGACTTGTACTCGATTGATGTTAGCTTTTGGAGCAATCTGCTGTGAATAAATCGATTAAAATAATCTTGTACAACTATGTTATATAAGTTTTTTATATACTTCCATCATACAAAAGAAGAAAAGTAATTTGCTCGTCTTCTTTTGAACACTTTATGGCGTCTTGTTTGTGATCTATAAGAGTAGTAAAGACGATAGAAAACATCGGAAAAGTTGAGCGAAATCGAGAAGTTTTACTTTTAGAAGAATGAGAAGTTAGTGGCCGTGACAAAGTGATCAAGCATATATAAGCATATATAAACATGAATCAGGCGACTACAATCTCGTAAAGTTTCGAATAATTTTGTTCTTGACTTGAATAAAACATTGTTAACTAAAAACCTTGACTACAGGTCGTGTGTGGTATTAATATTCACATCACCGGTAATTTAGTATCTGATTGTCAATTCCAACAGCAGACAAACAACTCAAAATAACGAATTTCTGATAAACTTTGGCAAGCCGGAAACATTGCACAAAAGATGAACAGTTTATACAACAATTAGCCTTCAAAGTCTGCGTTTTTTTTATTAGCAACAAGAATTGCTTTGAGGGCAAAAAATATTTGCTGGCATTTCCAATGCTCCAGCAACGATTGAAAAGCGTGTTTACTTTAAAGTCAGTTGCTCTTCGCGAGCGTTTTCCAAATGTAAATAAACTTACCAAGCGGAGCCTAAAAATGAGCGACAGCATGCAGAGAAAACAAAGTTTTGTTTTATGGTCCAATAAACCAATTACAGATGAAAGTGTAAAAAAATTGACGCATCGAAAACAAGAAAACGTAAGAAAACAAATGGCCGGCAGCCGGTCAAACTCCGGATCCGGCTTCAAATCATTGGTCGGCAGTCCGACTCGGGCTTCCTTTCAAGGGACATGTTATCTTTAGACTTGGTACTACGGGGAGATTAAGTGTGTTTTAGGTAGGGATTAGGGCTAGGAGTCGAGGAATATGAACGTTTGTATTAGGCTTGGAGATTATGTTCGGCTTTCAGTCATTTAGACAATTTGTAAAGGTCTTCCCAACTATCGGATAGTTTTTTTTTAAACAAAACTTCATCGCTATCTTAACGGTTACTTTGATAGTTAAGTCTGTAAAAGCAGTTGTTTGTTGAGAATGTCGTAGTTAATGAATTCATCAAGGAAATACCGCACTGGCGGTCATTTAGTGTTTTTACAACCTTGACCGGATGCCGGTCATTCAGATACTTCGAACAAAAAACGGTGTCGATATTTCTTCGACGTTTCTCGTAGAAAGTGGAGAAACAGAACAAGTAACAAACATATCTCATATCTTATAAAAAAAAATGGCGGTACGAACCAGTGAGTCAACAATCAATCCGCACACAGAGATAAAGAGCTGTCATTTCACCCAAAATCATTACTTTGCTAAGCTGATACAAATCCTTAGGTACCTTGATAGTTTTTTACTGTTACTCTGTGTTCCTTTCCATGTCTCCCAAGGAAGCTTCTTTAGCTAAGGATTGTTACTAGCACAACATCCTCCAGTTCCACAGTAACATCCGAGGACAGCCCCTGATTACAACCGCTTGCCAAACAACACTAGCTTTTCTCTCGTACACTATAAAAATAGCAAAGCCAGCCGATCCATTTCGCTGATTTTAACAACTAAACGTTGATTCTCACCAGTTCAAACAAAAAAATAAAACTGAGAAGTAATCAAGGTGGGCCGGGAAAGTTGTTTACAGTCTTGGACGTTGCTTTTTCCATGAAGCGAGACATTTTCTTGACAGCTTTTTGACAACTTTATTGTCAGATTTTGAGGTATGCACATACTTGATTTCAGTTCTTCATCGCGTATGAGTATCTGTTTTCAATAAAATTTTTGAAGGCTCTTAAAAAACAACGCCGCTTCTGATAAAGGACGATAACTTTCTTCTCTGGCCTTCTTTTCTTTCAGATTTCACTTTCGCTTATAGGGACCTTAAGCAACGACGACGACGACGGCAACGAGAACGTCATTTTAAACTATAACTTCTCGTTTTTGTAACTCTTTCGCGATTATTCCAATTTGTTTA
>OX419346.1:7782383-7792383 GCA_948470475.1 Galaxea fascicularis
CATTCCTGGATACGGTTCCAATTCTCCTGAAATTGTCTTTGAGAATTTGTCAAGTCCTCTTCTTATGGCTTCTGGCCAGGAATTGCGATTGTGGTACTTTCAGGACTTGTTTAATAAGGAAGAAGAAGATAATGATGGTACATCATGCGCTTACGTGTTTGCCAAGTACATATAAATACTGGAGAAAATCCCTATATCAGTGTAAATTAGATTTAGACTGTGAGTAGACGTAACTTTGTCATGAGTTAGCTACATATCTTTTTGTCCAATTTATTTTGTTGCTTCTTGATTACGTGATTAATACTAAACTACACCTATACAAATTTGGGCTCGTAGTACTCAGCTAATTTCAAATGTATTAGTAAGTCAAAATAGTCGTTGATTTTTCAGTACTATTTCAATAAATGAACATCGGATACGTTTAACAAATTAATCCATTCCGAGTGGTTTTCAATTGCATGTCATAAAACCAAAACCAAAGCAATAGCCTTTAAGGTCCGTGAAAACGGATGCAACGTTGCCGTGCAACAACTCTCAGCAATGTTGGCTGTTGCATTTTGCGTCAGTTTGCGCACCCTGTTGCAGGTTGTTGGGAGTTGTTGCGCGAAGTTTGAAACTGGTCAAACTTTTGAGCCAACAACTCCCAACATTTCTTTTGTTCCGTGATCACTGAAGCGCAGTATCTGTTTGCACAATTTATCCAACATTGTTGGGGCCACGCACACGCATTACATGGAGATGGAGATGGCGGCCGAATTGTAAGTTTACAAAGTCTTTTGGGTCGAATGTTTCCCATTATACATTGCATGTCTTCATATTTTTGCAAGTTTTTTTTTTTATCTGTTTGCACACCACTGACAACAACATCCAACATTTGCCGGACCAACAACTCCCATCAATGTTGGGAGTTGTTGCGTCCGTTTGCACCAAGCTTTATGTGTGTTTACGTCAAACTAGCTAGTTTCACCACCAAGACGCGTTTTCGAATGTCAAATTTGTAAATTTAAGCATGAACTAAGTCCCAAAGCAGCACATGTACAATTGAAAAGAATACTCACGTGTAAACAGTGTGAAAAAAATTGTTCAAAGCGAGGCTTGGTAGTGAATTTTGAACATCTGACGTAATCGTGCAGAAGGCCTGATACTCCAGCCAATCACGGCAGACCGGAGCAGCGCAGTGAGCCAAGCAGAATTAAAAGCAATATTTAATTAACGCCCCGGCGCCAAGCCCGGCAAAATACGCGCTTGCAAGTTACGATTGGTATTAGTTCTGATTAGCTGAAAAAGTGGCGCGAGTTTTGTTGGTCAATCACAGAGCGAAGTAATGCAGAAACAGAGCTAACGAAATCTATATTGGACGCTCAAATTAAAACCACTCTATGAAAGACAAAGAGTGATAAAAAATACTCTGATGTATTGCTTTAGCTTCATTAACACGGGGGTGGTTCAACGTGGTAGAATTAACTAAAGGAGTTGTACATAACATTTCTTATAGAACGAAAATGTTAACAGCCAATATAGGCGAATAGCTAAGTAGCTGAAACTAAAAGCACACGGAGGCTGTAACGGTGTAAGCCGATTTACTACTTTTAACAGTCACGGTTGCCTTAGCGCGCTACAACGAGTTGCAAAAATACTTGAGACAATGTACGTCGTTTGGCCCTTAATGATGTTCCATGATCTCCCGCTTTCCCTCCCGATCCCCCTATTATTAAAGTTACTAACAGTTCAACACAATGCTCGAAACTTGGAAGAACAAATTTGAAAGTTGAGAGGAGGAGCTGTGTGTTGTATCTCACAGATTTCTTAGCAACAGCGTTTTGGAGAAAGAAAATATGTTTTTATTGCGAATGCCTAAACAATTTTGCAACTGGTTGTAGCTTTTCGCTTTATGGAGACTTGTTCTCGATTGATGTTAGCTTTTGGAGCAATCTGCTGTGAAGTAAACCGATTAAAACAAGCTTTCTTTATATTATATTGTGATGGTTATCTATTGTTTTTATTGTTTATTATTATTATTATTATTATTACTTTTTTTATTTTTTGAAGTCCACGAGGAGTTTAAGAAACGAGGACGGCGACGGCAACGAGAACGTCATTCAAAAATATACTTCCCATTTTTGTAACTCTTTCGCAATCATTCCAATTTGTATAACTTGGAAAACACTGGAGAACTCTCCAGGAACTAAGTTACCATGAACGACGACAGCAAGGAAAAAGAAAGAAGATTTTACCGTCATACGCTTACGTTCTCGAGAAAACCTTAAATTTGATCTTTTCACGTTGTTATGGAGTTTAAGAAACGAGGACGGCGACGGCAACGAGAACGCCACAAGACAATGAGCTTAATGACAAAAACAATCGCTTTGCACGCGTGTTTTTCAGGTTGGTACATTTCTTTACCGTTTTCTGCAAAACAACAACATGAAATGACCAAATTTAAGAAGCGAGGACGGCGACGGCAACGAGGACGTCGTTCAGTTAAAAACATAACTTCTCGTTTTTGTAACTCTTTCGCAATGATTTCAATTTGTTTAACTTGGAAAATGCTGGCGAGCTGCCTGGGGTCTAAGTTACTCTGAACGGTGTTAAAGCAAAGAAAAAGAAAGAAAACGTGCCGTCGTGCACTCGTGTTCCCTAAAAAACCTAAAATTTAGTCATCTTTCGTTTGCAGAGCACGGCAAAGAAATGTACCAAAATATACAATGCGCGTGCAGAGCGATTGTTTTTGCTCATTGAACCTATCGTTTTGTGGCGTTCTCCTTGCCCTTGCCGTCCTCGTTGCTTAATGTCCCTAATAAACATAAATTGTGAAAACTGACTAAATGTAAATGTACAATTCCACTGCCTTCCGTCTTCATGCCCCGCATCAGTCCATATCAGTGTTTTCCTGTCTTTTCAGCACAAGTGGTTCCCCTGAATTCAAAGTAACCAACAGGGTACCATCCGAAGATACCGTAAAGGTTTCTGAGGGATTCAGCACATTCCTTAGGGTATTTCCCGGTTCGTATGGAGAACTCTCAATGGTGAGATTGATGGTGCTGTCCAGCATAGTAACCACAACCATTGCCTGGCCTTTTGAGAAAGCATAAGCATGAGATTTAACATGTCTCTCCACCTAATGAAGACAAAAAGAAGTTAGCTCTGAACAGCATGGCGAAAATGCCTTTGGGGAGAGTCTAAAAACCTAATTCAAATTCGCAATTCAAATTATTGGCTCAATTGAGATGCCGCATTTTTCATAAGCCGAACTTAATTCATAGAATTAAGTACGTGAAAAGCTCGGCGTCTGAATCAATTAGAACGGCTCAGGCGTTCTTTTCGCCTGGCTTGGCCGGGAATTTCGACTTTAGAACGGCCTTGATTCAGACGCCGAACGTTTCATGTGCCAAAACTTAATGGATAAATTATTATTTGGTATATATTTTCAAACCAATGAAAATATTGATTAGTTTTCCTGCAACTGTGTTAGGAACGGCTGTAGACGGCTAATTAAGTTCGACGTCTGAAAAAACAGGCGTACTTGTGTTAATTTGGGTCGATCCAAATTCGAATTTAGTTCGACTCATGAAAAGTACGGCGTCTGAACCCGGAGCCTTTGGTTCCGAATCGGCTCATGAGAGGTACGGCTCATGAAAGGATCGAGCCTAGTTACATACATGTAATTTGCAAAATTGAGGGTAAAGGAAAAGCGGGAACCGCGATCATATTAAAGATTGAAGGCGCTGGTATGCCTGTTCACATTGAAAGAACCCTTAATACCATACTCGACAGAGATTTCTATACTAGGTTTTTTATATACACTGACTTTTAACTTTGTTCGCCCATTGCTTGTGCCTTCTTCTTTGCACGAATTTTTTTCTTGTCCTTTTACCTTACAGACATTATTTTTTTGACTTTTTTCTGAACCCCTACCCCCCATCACTTTTCTAACGCCAATAGTTGAAGTCTTAGATGACTCACCTGTTTTTCCTGAAGCCACTCTGCCCCAAGCGATGTTCTAAAGTCAGCAAGAGTCTGAATAAATTTGTACAGCGGGTTTCCAGTGGACAGATAAGGCCAGAGTGATTCACGGTTGTTAGGATCTGAGCCGCCATTAAACCCCTGCTCCGTGCCATAATATACTATTGGAATCCAGTCCCCCATTATGACATAAGTCAGCTCGTTCTTGAGCCCAGTGAGGCTTGGATTCAAATTCAAAAACCTTGGATTGTCGTGGTTATCCACAAAGCCCCCAAGTATGGATCTGATGAACAGTGATCAAAGAAAGTTTTTACATGGTTTTGAAACTCAGGACGAAAAGGGCCCCCTTTTTCCTTGTACATCTATCGTATGATAAGTAATAGAATAGAACTGGTATGTTTTAACCCTATTGAAGAAAGCGAGTATAAATTTTGCAAAATTCCTTTGTGACATTTTGTATTCAGTGGCAATAGACTTCCCTTTGTACCGATTTATTTATTCATTCTTCTGTCCATCACCCTATCTGCTATTTAGTGAGTAAGCTGGTCAGTCAGTTTGTCCTTCCGTTCACCACTGAGTAAGTCAGGCAGTCAGTTGATCGGTTGGTCGGACTGCTGATCGGTCGGTTGGCCAGTTGGTTTGTCGGTTGGCCAGTCATTCAGTTGGTCGCTTATTTTGTTGGTTGGTTAGGTGGATTGTTCGTTCATTCGCTCAGTAATTTATTCATTGTAGTCAATTTATATTATTTAACATTTTCTTCTAAAATATATGAACACTCATATTCCAAGATTCCAAGAAACATAACTAGTTATGTACTCAACGGACCTCGGGCATAGTTTTCCCTATACGGACCTCCCAGCCAGTGAACATATATGTAAGGACTACATTGAATCTCGTTTGTAATGAAAGCCCTAGCAGGGAATTGCATGAAAAAAAGTTGCCTTCTAAAATGTTTCCCTACTTAATTTTTTAAGTTCCGTTTGCAAGCTACGATAGTCCAGCTCAATACTACATTGAACTCGCTATCTTTTTTCTGATTGGCCGAAAGCGTATACTGAATTTTCGAATTCAGTGCTTGTTACGTAATCTACCTGCTGATTATACAATAATCATGTCAAGGTCACAGGTAATCGTTTCAAGTATGACCGCGGGGCATGATTTCTAAGGATAATCATGTCAAGGTCGCGCGCTTTGTGTTGCGTGCCGTCGGTGAAGTCCAGGTTTGCAAGTGAATGTTTACTGTCGTAACATTACTGTCGTTTACTGTGTTCAATGTACAAAGCTTCGGCTGATAACCCCTACTTCGACCTTGTTTATTCTGAATACCACAAAAACCTAATCCAGTAATTGTTTATAACCACTCACTGACGTCACTCACTTGTGGTAAAACTTACATACCTATCCTTATAAATTTCGTATGATCTCTTAACAGCACTGCTTAGTGAAGTGAAGTCCTTGGTTTTTTCCTGGAAGATTTCTCTCAGTGTCCAGTACATAGGATATGCCAACACGGTGTCAATATAGCCCTGATATTCTCCCACATACTCCATCGACCCGCAAGGAGGGGGGCCATTGTTGGCTTCCCCCATCATGAACGCTCCTCCGGCCTTACGAAACTCTGCCCAGAAGTCCTTGGGAACTTGAATGGTCGTGTCCAGTCGGTATCCGTCAAATTCAAACTGGTTAGTCAAGTTATGGATCCAGTTCAGCAGGATATCATGCACGAATGGTTGACTTTGATTCAGGTCTGGCAGGTTTGCCAGCCAATAATTTTCTATTTTCCACTGATCTCTGCATTCTTCTGGCCATTTTATGTACGAATGATACGGATGGAAGTATTTCGAGTCATTAAAAGGAACAAAATTATTGAAATTCTCGAGCCTCTTTGTGCGGTCCACATTTGGTGGATAACCCATATGATTGGCCACAAGATCTACCATCACCCAGACGTCTCGCTCATGGCAAGCTTTCACAAGAGACATGAGATCTTCCTTGGTTCCAAAATATGGGTTTATTTCAAATATGTTTTGGGCCCAATAACCATGGTAACCATTTTCGGTGTTTTGAACTATAGGCGAGATCCAAATAGCATTGACACCCAAGCCGGTGATGTAGTCGAGGTGCTTCTCGATTCCTTTAAATGTCCCTCCGCAGTAGTATTTTAGATCGGCGCACTTTTGAGGTGGCAAATCTCCCGAGGGAGCAAAGCGATCTGTTAGGAGCTGAGAAAAAAAAAAACAGAAAACGTTTGAATACAGAGGAACATGCAACGCACATTCCGATAAGGCTGCAAACCACAGATAACAAACAGTGAAACGAACGGTACAGTAAATGGACAACTCACATTGTAACAAGCAGCAAGCTAAACTGTCTCTATAATGCAACAGTTGATCAACCTTTATACACACGATCATAATTATTGAAACACATAGGTGAGACATACCACGAATAGTCAAATTCTAATGATAGTATTTGACAACATGCACAAGCATTCGTCACAGATCCCTGGGAAGCGAGGGAAACGGAAGCCAGCAAAATATTTTCGATAGGCAATAATGATGAGGAAGAAATTATGGTGATGATCATGACGACGACGACGACGACGATGATGATGAAGATGATGATGGCGTGCTTTATGCGTCTTTAATAAACATTCAGTGCGATTGAAACTACAGGGAACGAAAACATTATCCCTAACCAAAGACAATACACAGATTCATAAAAGACATTAAGTAGTTTACTTATGTTGTTAGACTGTTGTGGCCTTACTTTAAATTGTATACCGGCAGGTGAGCATCAATAAAATAGTGTATACCGCCTGCCAAGTGTGAGCTGTTTAACTACTTCTGCTTGTTTTTGAGTTAAAACCAATTTTTCTTCTGTAGCCCTAGCTCTAATGAAAACTAATTGTGTTGACTGAAACATTGACCTCTGAACTTGTTCTCTTGCGCCTCTCTGCATGCGATCTTAAGCGCATGGGCAAATGCGCAACCGAAGAACAGCTTCGTTTCCACAAGCCATGTAAAAGAATCGCCATTCGACAAAGGGGCTCTTAGCACAGACGTTTTCGGAATTTCCAAACTCTAATTATGCAAATATTACAATTCCAATAGCAGCCGGCGATTTCTTAGCATAGAAATCGAGACTAAATGGCAGTGACTCGTGTGCACAACGAGCGATTTCGAAACTTAGTGATGGCGACTAAACAGTTAAGGTCGCGGGTGATACATGATCATGAATATATATTTATAAGGTAAAATATAGGTGGGGTGCTTTTCTTGAAAACCTAACATCACGAAAGTTTAAAAGCCGCTTCCGCTTGTACTTTACCTGAGAGATACTGGGGAAAAATTGAAGTGCACCAGTTAAGGGTTGTTTTTTTCCTGTTTTCACTAAATAGATCCCTCTTTGCGGCAATGCTGTAAGCCACTAAAGTTAGTTTGTTTAGACCATGTGGTTCTCTTCGAGTGGAGCACAAAGAAAGTTGATTTTGAGTGAATGATGCATATGAAAGAAATCATATGTGAACTGCGGATATGAAATCAAATGAAGAATGATCGTCGCAGTTGTGAGCGCAATTTTTTTTACAATTGCGTAAAGAAGCCTGAAAAAAAATCAGGACTTCAACGGGGCTTGAACCTGTGACCTCGCCATTCCGGTGCGATGCTCTACCAACTGAGCTATGAAGCCACTGACGTTGGGAGCAGGTCAATTTTGGGTTCATATGTTCCCGTGAAAGATATGTAAGTGAATGATGCATATGAAAGAAATCATATTTTACCAGTCATATTTTACCAGTCATTGATCCGCTCAAAACCTCTTTTGTGTCTTACATTCAAAGTTATTGACGTTTCAAGTCGCAAAACTTAGAATTAGAGAATTCGAAGACTTGAATTTTCAATTCTGACTAGAGCTTATTTGAAAATTTGACGTCAGATATGACAATCTCAGTACATCTAGTTTACCTCCCGGCCGCGTCAACTCATGAAATTCTCTATACGCGCAGAATTCTTGAACAAAAAATTGGTTGTTGTTACGCATCCGAAGGCTTCCCGAGTGAACACGAGTAACCCGATTAATGCAAAAACTACAAATATGGTAATTGTGATAATCTTAACCCACGGGCTATCGTTAAGGTGATGTTACACGAGCCGATTTTTAACGCAACAATGTTGCGTTAAAAGTCAGCGGCGGGGGTGTTACACGCACCAACTCCAGCAAAATTCGGGCTACAATGTTGCAGGTTTTTGAATCGCTTTCAGAAACCTGCAACATGTTGCGTTAAAAACCGAACTGTGCGCCATGTTACACGAGACAACTTTTAACGCAACAATGAAGCGTTAAAAATCGGCTCGTGTAACATCACCTTTAGCACTGCACGCAGAAAAAAACATTGCGTTGTCGTTTCATTGGTTTTGACAAATACTTGAAATGCACAAGACGTTCGTGCCACACGATTTGAGCTTTTCATAAATATGTTGCGTATTGTTGGTAATAGTCGTCGCACTTCGTGTATACACAGCTCTTACTAACCGAGTTCGAGTTCCGTACATATATGTTATTCACCGGCCGGGAGGTCCGTGTTGGGAAAAACTTTGCCCGAGGTCTCGAGTACGGTCCGATTATTTTTTCTGTTTTTATTTTTGTTTTTGTCGGATGTTACTAAAACGAAAACGGGGAGCGGGGAGCGGGGAGCGGGGAACGGGGAACGGAAGTCTGGGAACGAGTTGTCAGCGGAAACCTCCACAAAAATCCAAAATGGCGGTCCAAATAACGAGAGAGAGAAAGAAGAAGACAAAGAAAGGAATTCGTGCCTTGGTGGAAATCAGGTGGGGGCGAAATTGCAAATCAGACTCACATTTTACGTTTACGTTTTGAGCAGGTGGTATGTTTTTTCGATATTCAACCTGTTTCATTTACAATATGATAAGGTCTTAGGTCTTAGTTTTCACATGCGACTAGAGACAGCGCGTCACCAAGGCCGAAAATGGTCTGGAACCTATTTTAGAGGGCTTGGTACCTAGTGTTTTACATCATATTAAAACGCCTGTTCATTTTTTTCATTTCTCGCGGGAAACTCGTACACTCGCTTGCAATAGTGAATATTAATACAAATCCGTCCGTCGTTTATTCATTTATTCAGTTCAGTTCATTAGCCAAACATGAACCCTTCCAAGGAAATCCGTCGCAAGCAAAAGCCGGCCTTCTTCATTAGCGAGAGCCAGTGGTTTACAACTGACTTTCTTCAGCCGAACACGAAGCGAGAAATCTCAGAAGCGTCAATCGACGTTTTCCAAACAATGATATGGGATATGTACCTTCCTCGTGCAATAAGTGCTAAATCCACAAAGTGATGCATCTTTCTAATACTCTCGAGTATATAGTATGATATTCCACTTCTATGCCGCGTTCAAAAACGAAAGCAGGAAAGCCGAAATTTTAGACCTGATAAGTCATCACAACTTACATCTTGAAACAGGAAGACATGCAACACCCAAGACCCCAATTCATGGAAGGATCTGTTCTTTCTGTCAGTCAGATGAAATTGAAGATGAAAGACACGCGTTGTTTTCTTATACTTTCTATGATAAAATCAGCATAGTACATAACAACAAAATCACATTAAAATATCCTCTTTTGCTTGATCTTAAACCCAAAACATTGTTCCTTTTTGATGATGTTGACCCCTTTATAAGTGGACTTATTTCTGCTTTCATTTTTCAGGCAATGAATATTAGACATGAAATATTGTATAAAACCAAATGGAATTCAATCTGTTATTTTATTATTGTCTCAGTATGCTATTTGATTGCTGTAAATTTTTTTATTTTTCTCTCAGTGATATTTAATTTATTTTAGGAAATACCATATAACGTTTTGGAAGTACCTAATAAATTGTTGTTGTTGTTGTTGTTGTTAAATTCAATGACGAGTCGTAGAGCCACTTCACTTCACTTAACTTCAAAAATGACCCTGAATCTGTAATTGCTCTGGATCAATAATATCAATTGTCAATATCAATTCTCTATTGCCAAAA
>OX419346.1:7797383-7822383 GCA_948470475.1 Galaxea fascicularis
GCATCACTTGGGCAAAAAACTTCAAAAGGGAGCAATGAATCGCTCAGTTAAAAATTAGCACTTGCTTTTCTTGCTCATTCCATTCTTATATTGGTAAATATCGGTTGCAATTTTCATGATTGTGAGATCAAAATTATGAAACTTCGAGACGCTTTGAGTGGTTTCATATGAGAGGTTTTGACTGTACTGCATACAGTACATGCCCTAATTGCACTGAATCTTGTGGGTCAAAATGAAATTCAGGTTCAAATGAATTTCCTCTGCTGTTAAACCCTACATGTACTAGACATTAGTGGGGCAATTTTGTAGCAGCTCTCGTATTAAAGGTCTCACGAGATTGCCTTGCAACCCTTCAGGCGAACAAAAGAATAAACAACACAAACAATGGACCCTATCCCTAAAACAATAGAGGTTCTACCCTATGCCTGCCAATGAAATTTAGAGCTTATGAGAGCTGCTACAGTACCCACATTAGTGCATGACTCTTTATAAATCGTGGTTATAGGCTTACATCTAAGAGGCAAAGGGAGTTGAGAATTAAATTAATAGATTGAAATTATATTTACCTGAATTTCATTTTGACCTTTGTACAACATTATATATTTAAAGTTGCCAATCAAGAACAGTTTGTTTTTTGCTTCAGCTTAAATCAGTAGCTTTTGTTTTTGTTTTTTTCAGGAAGTAGACAAGTTTGGGGAAATGATAGCTGATGGTCTGTCCCAGCTGGGAAGATCTGCTGATGGAACACTTCAAGTTTATCTCAATCTTTTTTTGCCAGTAAGCACATCTTAGCATTATTTTTTCCTAAGATCAGAATTTAAATTCTTATTTCTTGCTCATAATCATTTCTTGTAGAATTAGTAGGGAAAAATTTGTTAATTTTTCAGGAATGTGCTTGCATGTTGTTAGACTAATAATCACTCAATAAATTATTGCGACAGAGATGGGTAATCATACACCTGTACATGTAATAGCCAGCCTCAGTTCCACAGTTAGGTGAAAGTCCCTTATCTGGATAAAAATTGAAAACATGTACGTGACCACTTGCTCTTCCTACTTGTGTGACAGAGCTCAGGTTAACCTACATGACTGTATATCAGAGAGTCTTTAGTTCAATTTAACATCTAACATTTGTTTCACAAGGTGATTATGTATGATTTTCATAGGGATGTGGACTAACAGATATCACATGCCTGCAAGGATATTTTCATTTACAAAGCTTAGTTCTTTCCCACAATTCGCTCACAGGTTTGTGCAGACTTGTTATTTTTATTAAATGCCTATTTCTTTCTTAATAAGTTTATAACTGAATATATTTAATGTTTCAACCAGTTCAAGTTTTGTTCTGACCTTTATTTACCTAAATTTCACTGAGTCATTAATCTGTACAATGTACATGTATGTAACAGTGGAAAGTAAAAATTACTGTAAAATGTTTGGTTTGGAAAAGCATCAGGTGATAATAACGCATTGAATTCTGTTCCACTTCGCGCATTGCTGATGCTTCAGCCTCTGTTGTGAATGATTGTATCCAAGTCAGAGTGTAACCACAACATACCGGTAGTCAATCATGCCACTTCCTAAAGTGTTACAGTTACAGTCCTTACCTTTTAATAAAAGCTGTCTTGTTGTACCTTTTTGTAACACACACATTTTGTTCAGAATATGTAAGGATTATAGGTTGTTCTACAATTTTAGTTACACTACTGAAAGCTCAACAATTCCTACATGTACAAGTAGTTTGTGAATAAAATCCTTTGGACACATAGTAGTCTCCATTAGCCTGTGTAATTAGCTGGAAGTTTTGTTGGGATTTCAGATCATTGTATGCAATACAGAAATGAAACTGTGAGAAGAATGTGGTTGGCTTCATTTCTGTATCATGCACCCCAAAACCCCAACAGAACCACCAGCTGGCTAATAATTGCAGGCTACATCCATTTATACAGACTCTGTGAGTTTGGCTGTTTTAACTAAAGATATTGAACTGATTGCATCACAGTAATAATTACTGATTAATTAATGATTAATTATTAATTAAACTCCTCATTACCCTTTCATTTACTTTTCCTGTCAGATTTAAGTCCACTGGGTAGTATGCCTTATCTTGTGTCACTTGACGTGTCTCATAATCAACTGACAACTGTTTTAGACTTCAAACCCCCTCTTGGACTAAGGGTAAGTTATTGAATAAAATTTATTCAATATAATGTATTGAGTGATTATTAAACCAGCTCATGATCAAAATTCAAAATTCAAACTTGCATGCCTGAAAAGAGAGTGAGAGTGTGTGCAGGCGCGTACAAGTCACAAGAAAGCAAAATCTTGGTTGAGTCCACTCAGCGCCAAAGTAGCAAAGTTATGGATGTAGCGCATCTTTTTGGGCCGGCACTGAAAGAGTCACCTTCTTCTTGGTTACATCTAGACGGTGTTCTCTACAACCTGTTTCTCCAATGTAAACGATCCTAGGGCACTTACCTGTACAGCATGAGATACAATAGATGTGTTGGTTAGTGGTGCACGTAAAATGTCCTGTGAACTTGATTTGTCCTTGTGTTGTGGTGATACTATCACAGGAATTAATGTAGGGACATGTCCAGCAGTCTCGTCTATTGCAAGGGAAAGTGCCCTTCTTTCAGGTACTTTGTTGAATGCAGCCTTTGTGCCATTGTTATTGCGAAGAAAGGTATAATTTTGCAATAGGATATTGCAGTCAGTGATGTTCTTGGGAAAGTATGTGATGACTAGGGGAGGTCTGTCTGCTGCAGTGCAGTTTAATATTGCTTAAGATGGTGGCTAATAAATATCCCCTGTGTTTGGTTTCTACTCGACGTCGTACTCTTCTTATTAAGTCAGGGAGGGGAGGGGGTGGGTAGCCAGCCATGGTGCATAAAATGCCTCCATGGTTTTGGCTTCGTTGTGGATATCATCTTCATCACTGCATATCTGGCACAAGCGTAGGAACTGGCTATAAGGTATCAATGGATGATTTGCACTTTGATGGGTATGATGACCCAAAGTTGAGATGGGAATGACCGCCAGTGTCTTTGTGATAGATAGGTGTCTATACATGGTCGTCATTGAGAATCATATAAAATGTCCAGAAAAAGGAGTTTGTCAGCAGAGATAGACCAGGTGTAGACGAGCTTGAGGTGGTATGTAGAGGCATGCTGCACCTGCTACATCACCCATGTACTACGTGTACAGCTCTGGTTTCTTCCAGTGTAGGAGGTAGACATTCTCTCTTTGACGTGGCCTTCGAAGAGACATGCATAATTAGGACCTAATCTGCTTCCCATTGATACGCCGCCTACTGACTTGTGACTTGCATAATGGCTTCCTGTAGAAGAGCGAATTGCTTTTAACGTTTTACTACTGACTTAAAAACCAATTAATAACTTAGCACCTTCCTATATAAGTCAACTTTTAGTACACTATAATCCACTGAGAAGTTTAAGATCTGCTGGACAATATCTTTTGGAGGTCCTAAGGGTACCTTTAAAAACCTACGGAGACAGAGCCTCTCAAAAGTGTTTAGGGTCAGCACCAATTCAGCCATTCAAACAAAAGATTATGGTGGTTTTTTGATTCCCCTCTTGTCTAGAAAATATCTCACCGCCACTAGACCTTCATCATTGCGAGTGACTGTATAGTGATTTGTTGTCCATTGTAATTTATTGCTAAATGGTATTCTCCGTCGCTGTTGAACCGAAAATAGTCTAGTATATTCAACATGTGGGTGCTGTCCTTCACGTAACTATTCAGTCGACGCATATACAGCGCTGTAACACCTTGTGGAGATTTCTGTAGGACATGCGCAAGCAGAAACAATTGGCCGACCAGGCAGGCAGGCAGGCTTGTGTATCTTTTGTAACTTTAGTAAAACTTTGAAGTGCGCTGACATTCAACAACAAGGTTATAGTACATGTAGCTGATGGTGGCAGTTGTTTGGCTTCTTTAGCCTGATGTATAAATGAACGGACCAAAACGTGATTATTTCCTGTAGCATCATGTGGTCTCCACTGGCAGAACCTTTCATCTGATAGCTGTTTAGCTGTTTGGATCTTTTGCAACAACATTTTCACACATTTTCACCTGATCAAGGCAGCATTGCCGAAACGTCGGAGTTTTCTTTCCTGACTAAACAGCGTTGAAAAACCCCTTTTGAGATACTTTATTATACATATCTTTCAGCAGTTTTGTAAGGCTTGATATAAATTATCTTTTTGTTGTTGTTGTTGACAGGAAGTCAACTTATCCCACAACAAAATAGAAGAGCTCCCTGATCTCTCAGCTCATCATTGCTTAGCTTCTTTAACACTGGATTGTATCCTTGGAGAGTTTGGAAGCTTTTTTGATTATAATGAGCAGTAATGTTTATCTCTCAGTAAGTACCTGTAGTTATAGTTCGCTGTGAATGGGTTTGACTCCAACTGATCGAGCAGAAAGTATAATTATCATATGAAATGCTTGTTTGTCAAAATTATTACCAACTTATATGGCTGTTGCTTGTAGCCAATAGAGCGCTTTCCCTGATGGGCTAAGTGCTTGAACTTTATTCTCCTGTAATGCCCATGGGCCGATTACGAATGATGCAAAAACAAAGTAAAACAACTTTTAGCAGCTGTTTTTAAAACCATACTTGTATATAATAAAGAAACTTATTAACCTCGCACGTTTGATCTTAATGTGAAATCTCAAACTTCTGCCTTGCTGTATTGCCCACTTACTATAGTACTCAATATGGTAACGCCCCTCAGTTTGAGATTTTTCCGTTAAGACTTCATTCTTGGCACAGTAGTCCGAGTTAGACAGTTAATACACTTGCTTCACCAAAGATGATTAGCTCTCTACTACAGAGATTGTGCTAATCAACTGTTTCTCTTCCTCAAGGTTTGACTTTATCATGCATTGCCTTTGTTTTTTATCCTTAATGCATTATGTACAGATAATGACATTTCAGAAATTCAGGGTTTATCCAGCTGCCACCGTTTGTCTCACCTGAGCTTAGTGAGCAACAAGATTACGAGGATAGCAAATCTTGAAAATCTGCCACTAAAGTCCTTGAACCTGGTAAGGATTTGTTTAGGATACAACAGTCATGTGACTGTTTTAGTGGGAGGGGGTAGAGAGGGCGGTTGAGGGTGTTACACAAAAAACAATACTTAACAACATATTTACAGTGCCAGTAGGTAAGGTATCAGTATTTGTTTAAAGTAAGCACCTTAACCCCAAAATATTTTTTTCGCTAAAATAAATCGTTGCACCTGTTCGAAAAGCATTGCGCCCTTTTTTGTTCTTTTTTGCCAAAAAAAAAAGTCAGCATCATAGACCCTATGCAAAAATGGCCGCCTTTAAATTATTCTTTTGTTCACATTCAAGCAAGGTTAGTTGGGCTATTTTGAATATGAACAAAAGAATAATTTAAAGGCAGCCATTTTTGCATAGGGTCTATTTGGTACCCCCACCGAGTGAGATGTGGCGTGGGTCTGTTCTTGATTTGACGTAAAAAATTGATTTGCATGCATGTTTACGAACTACTTAATACGGAGCTTACGCAACGACAACGGAGACGGCAACGAAAACGTCATTTCAAGATGTGACTTCTCGTTTTCGTACCTTTTTCGTGATTATTCCAATTTGTTTATCATGAAAAATGCTGGCGAGCTGTCCAGGGTCTAAATTACTGTGAACGGTGTAAAAGTAAAGAAATAGAAAGAAGAACGCCGTCATACGCTCACGTTCTCGAGAAATCTTAAAATTTGGTCATTTCACGTTGTTTTGCAGAGGACGGTAAAGAAATGTACCAAAATGTAAAACGTACGTGCAGAGCGATTGTTTTTGCTCATTATATAATTAAGCCTATATTGTTTGGTTGCGTTCTCGACTTGCCGTTGCCGTCCTCGTTGCTTAAAAGACTTAAAGTGCACCTTAACTCCAAAATGTTTTTAACCCTTAAATAAATATTTGCACCTGTACGAAACATATTGCGCCGTTTTCCGCCTGTTTCAACCAAATATTGACTTTTTATAGGCTGTCCCATGGCCGAGCTGTAAGGGGCATGGGTCTATTCCTCACTTGACGTCACAAACTGATTTGCATTGCATTAAGTCTTTGTAAAAATGCATGCAAAGCAGTTTGTGACGTCGTGTATGGAGTAGACCCATGCCCCTACTAGCTCGGTCGTGGGACAGATGACTCGTAACTTTGATAGCCTATAAATAGTCAAGATTTGGCTTAAAAAGGGGCAAAAGGCTCAATGTGTTTCGAAAAGGTTTAAAGATATATTTAAGCAAAAAAAATATTTTGGGGTTAGGTGCACTTAAATGCGATGCATTAAATCAGTTTGTGACACCAAATCTAGAGTAAACATACGCCCCTTCTCACTTGGTCGTTTGCCAAAAGATGCTTATTTTTTATAAGTTTGGAAGCCTATTAAAAGCCAACATTTGGGAAAAAAAAAAGAACAAAAAAGGGCGCAATACTTTTCGAACAGGGGCATTATGAACCCTTTAATGCCATTTCTTCCTACAGTTCTCACTTATTATGGAGCTTAAGCAACGACGATGCCAAAGGTACCGAGAACGCCACAAAACAATAGGTTTAATGAGCAAAAACAATCGCTCTGTGCGTGCATTTTATATTTCTTTGCCGTCCTCTGCAAAACAACAACGTGAAATGAACAAATTTTGGGTTTCTCTGGGAACATGACCGCACGGCGGCAAGTTTTTCCTTCCTTTTCTTTGCTTTAACATCGTTCACAGTAATTTAGACCCTGGAAAGTCCGCCAGCGTTTTTCATGTTAAACAAATTGGAATAATCGCGAAAAAGTTACAAAAACGAGAAGTTATATTTTGGAATGACGTTTTCGTTGCCGTCGCCGTCGTCGTTGCTTAAGCTCCCTATTTTGTATGTTACATGTTGGGAGAATTTGTTTATAATAAACATTAACTCAACTGATCCCTAGTGATCATTTCCTGTATTCTCATACCCTGTGACATTGTAGTGACATTGTAAGGAGAAGTTAGATGATGATCAGTATTGGGATGTAAAGGGTCAAACAAAAATGATCCCAAAGAGCTTTACAACATGTAACAACAGTATCGTAAACAAACAAAACTAAGCTCCCATTTAATCCCAAACACGTCACAAGCTTTGATATACCAGCAGTTTGGCTCTAACCTTATGCTGCAGCTACCACAGCTCCTGTGCACCCTACAGTGAGTCCAACACCAGAAAACAACAACGTAGTTTGAATACAGCCTGGATCGTTCCTGCGAGTTGTTATTCACCATAATTTCTTTTTTTTTTCTGCTTGTAGAGCCAGAACAACATCAAGAAAATTGAAAATTTGGAAACGCTTAAGTGCCTTCAGGTTAGTGAAGGTGTAGATTCATGTTGTTAGTTTATTCCAGCCCATAAACTGAGATTCATTCACACCTTGTGGGATTGGTGTGTCTGATGCGTTCGCACTTCTTTTAGAGACTTTCAGACTGCAGCTGTACCGAGTACAGTCCACTGGTATATTTTTTTGGGTTGATCTGTCATACAAATGTACATGAGCACCTGCATGTATCCTGGTTCTTCCACTGCCCCTTTGTTGCTAGTTAATTAACAGTTTACCAGGACAAACACTCAACTAATTTTACCAAGGAATGCTTCTTATTAAGAGATTTCCATCGATTGTGTTGTAGTTTCACGTTGTGTCAGCCCACCTATAGCCTTAAATATTTCTTCTCAACGACAGATAAAAATTCTCCTACTCTTCCCTTGGTCGGTGCAAGAAGTGCAACTTCAGCAACTTTTAAAATTATAGATATATTTGATCTTCGTAGTTGTGAACAGGAGTAATTATGTTCAGCAGCAGTGAAAATAAAGCCTTCAGGAAAAAAAATTCAGAGTACAAACCTGAATATTTTTAGTAGTGCGGATCACTCACAATTTCGTTCTTCAATCCGCAGTTCATATATAACGGTTTACTTAAATTCACACTCGTTTTTAAATTTTTGTTGCTCATAGGTTGAATTGTGGGTTGGCTTCTTTAAGAAGGTCGTTTTTCAAAAGCGACTACGCGTTTACCACCCGTGATTTGTTAATATCACAGCAAGTTATATGACATATCTTACTCCATCTTTGTTTTCAGATCATCAATTTGTCAAAGAACGGTATTCGGAGCATGAAAGGTCTTCAAAACCACAATTTACTGCAAGAGATTGATCTGGAGGACAACCAGGTCAGGGCAACTTAATTGACAGAGATATATTATATGACAGCGAAGTTCACGGTGAAAACACCTCTTAAATTCATTGTTCGTAGTTCGATTTGGTTCGTTTAGTACTAGGGAGCTTTCAAAGCGACGATGAAGGCCACGGAAACGACAACACCACAAATCATCAGGTTTAATGACTACAACAATCGCTCTGCACGCGCATGTGCGTTTTGCAGTTTTGTACATTTCTCTGCCAACACCTGCAAAACAACAGAGATGACCAAATAGCCCTTATGCATCTTTACGTCAAACGAGCTAATTTCACCACCGAATCTCGTTTTTGAATTTCAAACTTGAAAATTTTACTTAAACTAAATCCTAAAGCAGCACAATTGTAAAGAATACCTGCGTGTGAACATTATGCACGTCCGGAGGATCAGAAAAAAGTTTAGTACAAACGAGGCTTGGGGTGAATTTTGAACATCTGACGTAATCCCGCACAAGGCCCATTTTAACTTATTTCCAGAACGTGGCTCTGTATCCATATAGTTCACTCATTATTTCCTTAACTAGACCTTAATTCCAGATTGCACTTTTTATCAGTACATTTGTATTTGTGTTTATCAAAAGTTCACCAAGAAAACGCAAAATTGACATTTTAGCGTGTTGGTTAGGGGCCCATACAAATACAGGACCTTCCTTTTGTTGAAATCAAAATTATTGTTAACCAGGCTTACGTACTCTATTTTAAAACTACTTTCTATATGAAATAACTTGTCGGGAACTGATTGCGCACAAATTTCAGTATCCGGAAAGTATATCTCTTTGCTGCAATTTTTCTCTCTCTAAGTGAACTATGATCAGTTTTTTACACTCTCAATGTATTTCTAAATCAAATTTACCGTCGATGGGATTTTCGAGTAATGCATCTGTACGATTCCCTTTTGTCCGCAGAAGGCCCATGTAAAGGCAATCAGCTCTTAGCATTTAAACCCGACCCTTTGTTACAAAATATGCTTTCTTGGTCTCTTTACCTTTTGCAGATAATTGATATCGTAGAGGTGAGGTATATCAGAGAACTGAATCTACTGCGGAATCTTAACTTACTTGGGAACCCTATACAGGTATGAAGGACTAAGCTTCGAGTGTCATCACCTTGGAAAGGATTAGCCCTGTTCATTTTTCTGTTGATTAATTTTTTCTGAACGTGTTGTCAACGCAGCTCTTCCAGGTACCTTTTAAACCGAGGTATAACGCCGTCAATCTACGTACGAGTCAATCTATTTTTTAGCAACTTTGGTTTTAATTTCAATTTACATACAAAAAATGATGTTTACAATAAGATCCATAGGTAAACAGAAATGTTTCAGTTACAGAGATCTTTTGGAGCATGCTATACAAAGTTTTGTCAGTTTATGATTTTCCAGACGTTATGTGATGTAAAATATGCCACTGCTTTCAATCTTTTCCCTACGCCTAATTTTGGCGAAAAAGATCATATGCTTATGTAATTAGTTAATTCAGTTTTGGGTTAATTTTGTTGATGTTACACGTAAGCGACCACTTGCATCAAGGGTGGTCGCTTACCAGAGAGTTGACTGTTATGTCATGCGTTTCATTTTGCATTTTATCGATATTTCCTTGTTTTTGACAGGGTATGCCGGACTACAGACTTTCCACATTGTTCAGAATACCAAGCCTTACAGAATTGGACCGCTCTAAAGTATCAGTCGAGGAAAAGGTAACTTAACAAGTCATTTTTACGTTATTTACCAGACTTTAAACTCTGAAGCGTAACAGCGGGTTTCTTCAAAGAATATGTTGTACTTGGCATTCGTTTCGGTAATCTCCTCAAGGTCCGTTTAACGGTTTCAACATTTGCTTCAATATGCGTGCAACACTTTGTTGAACCAAATGTTGGGTACGTTTGAACAGGTGCGCCAACATTGTTGAAAGCTTGTTGAATCAAGTTTAATCAAGTTTAAATCGTTTTAAACTTTCATTCAACATTAATTCAACTTTTCCTTTGTTCGCGAAAATGTTGAATGGTGTTGAAGCCGTTTAAACACTCCTGTATAACAATTGTAGAACATACGCATGCTCACATCAGGTAAGAAGTTGGCGCAATGTTGGAACCGTTTGGACGAGCCTCTACACAACTTTGTGTAACTTTTGTTGAACGAATGTTGGTCAAATGTTGAAACCGTTTAAGTTTAGTTTAGTTTATAGTAGCTTCCATTTAGTGAATGTGACAGAAGACACTAAATGAGGGACTAACGTATGGACTCGAAGTCCCAACGAGGTCAGCCCACTTTGCTGAATAGAACAGGCTGAATAGAACTAGGGGTGGTCACAGCCAGGGTTCGTTACGTCCCTAGTGGTTCTTTAACGTCCCACAGAAACAATTGTAAAGGATTGTGAGACGGGACCTCCGGTTTATCGTCCTTATCCGAGAAGACTAGAAAGTCTAACCATTGGCAGATGTGATTGCAAAGGAAGCACTTTCTCCTCAGTTATTTAAAGACCCTGAGTGTTGGTCCGGCCGGGGTTGAACCCACGACCTCCCGCACGTTAGTCCGGAACTCAACCAACTGAGCTAACCGGTCGGCGGTTTGAACAGGCCATTATATACCTTCTATGTTTTTGCCAGGTTGCAGCTGTGAACATGTTCAACCCACCAGCAGAGGTCATCGCAGCGCGCGATCATATGTTTCACGTGACGAAGTCCCTTCTCCAGCCTACAAGAATTTACGATAGGTGAGATGACGAGACGCGCTTGACTCCTTTCGGACACCTGATGGCCACGGTTACAAATAACGTTATTTATTTATTTTTATTTATTTATTTATATATTTTTTTTTGCATTCTCTTTCAGTACTCTTCCAAGTGTGGACACACCATACCCCATGTTAATATTGTGTGGACCCCCTGGATCAGGCAAACGATATCTTGCACGGAGACTGTGTCAGGAGTTTCCAGACTTCTTTGGCTTTGGGTAATGCGTGAGCGCTGGTGCACTTTTTGTTTTTTGTCCGTTGTTTTTGTTGTTGATGTTGTTTCTATTCCAATTTTTAATTCCAAAATTGGAGCAAATTACTCATAAACTTGAGAAAATTAAATCTTTATCGTTTATACACTCTTTTGTTTATAAGAATATATTTTATAAGAATATCGAGGCTGAAATTTTCCAAATTTTTGAGAATATTTTAAAAGTATAAAGCCGAGGCTGAGATTTCTGTGCGAAATACTTTTTTTAAAAGCCAAAACGGCCAAGTGTCGTTTGACGTGACATCTTGACCTCGCTGACTGCAACGAAAAGCGATGGAGCACGTGCACAATGTAAAGCGATACAGATCTAGATACCAAACACTTGTAATTGATACCCCAATAAATTCTAAGCTATAATTTAAGAATAATACAAGAATATTTTTAGCCTAAAATCGGCAGAAAAATTAGAATATGTAGCATTGGCCGGAAAAACAACAGTCTTATAGAAAAAAAAAAAAAAAAGAAAGAGTGTAATGTGACAGTGTTAGAGGGGAATAAGTTTTGAAGAGTTAGTTTGTGTTACATTTTAGTATCTGTCACACTACAAGAGCACCACGCAAGAAGGAAGAAAACCTTGAAGATTATTGTTTCGTTACTCAAGAGGAATTTGAACAAGGAGTCGTAATGGTTAGTATTGATTTTAGGCGATGTTTCTTTCTTTCACTGCGGAGTCATCGTGTCATGGCAGGCAAGATGCGTGTTTTAATTGTATGACGATCAAGGTAGCCTCCCGCGTGGTACGGTAAAGAGCATTACTAAAACACTTAAATTTTGTCGGCTGCTGTGATCTCTTTTATTAATGCGATTTAGAGTTTTGGGAGGGAGGCTGGAGTAGAAAACATACCACCACCGAAAGCAATCAACATTTGCACCTTCTCCGCGTCCCTATCGCTTTGTTACGAAACCTCTTGATTAATTTAATAGAGATTAGTCTGTTGCATTTGACAACGCGAGATACTTCCTGTCCCTGAAGTGGAACACCGCACATACCGCAAAGGCTCAGTGTGCATATGTTATTTTGTAATGCAGTTTGTACACAAGCTCGTGTTTTCAAACTCCCGTTCTTGACATTGGATCAACGGTATACGTGAGCCTAAATGACGGTGCCTTCATCTGCAGGGTAAATTCTTACAGACGTGCCAGCTAGCGGGGAACTGGTACGGAGTGACGAGAGAGGCCGTGGAAAATGTGGCCCGTGAAGGTCTCGCGGCAGTCTTCCACATGGACTTGGAGGTTAGTAGCAATCAAAACACCCAAAGTTTTAAACTTTAGACTTGACTGACTGACTGACTGACTGACTTATTTCCAGCTACTGAATAAAGGGGGTAGTTTCTAAAGAAACTGTGGTGCTGCGTCGGTGGGGAAGTAGTACACAAAAATTTGGTATTATCAACAGAGTTGATAAATGTAAATTTACCACCGTACAGGGATTCTAAAAGCTGACGTTTCGAGCTTTAGCCCTTCGTCAGAGCGAATCGAGGAATTATGGGTTGTGTGTAGTTTTTATAGTGGAGTAGGAGCTACGCTATTGGTGGTAACATGGCAGCGTGAAAAATAGGAATACATTAGTTAAATGAAAAGCGTTTGTTAATACCGTGGGGATTAAGGGTGCCGATTTGGAAGATGAATTTTTGTTCCAGATTCTTGTGGCTTTCCGTCGTACCTTGATGGAGGGAGAGGCCGCAGATAGCCATGTGTTGTTTGGAGTGGTTAGGGAGATTAAAATGACGAGCGACTGGTTTAGATGCATCCTTGTCATTCTTCTCAACATCACGAAGGTGTTCGCGGAAACGGTCGCCTAGCCGTCTTCCTGTCTCGCCAATGTATAATTTATTACATAACATACAGGTTAGGCAATAATTGACATTTGCGGAGGTACATGTGAAACGATATTTTGCTAGTGTTAAGAGTGAATTGACAAGTTTTACATCATGAGCGCGCGCATTTGAAAGTGCCGGGTTGCTCGTTAGTTTTAAATGCGCTTCTAATTAAAAAGTTGCCGACGTTTTTGTCGCGTTTGAATAAAATTAGTGGAGGTTGCGAAAAGATTCTACCAGTCTCGGGATCATTTTGGAGTAATTTGAAGTTATTGAGAATGATACTTTTGACAACATGATTATGAGGATGGAAAGTGAGGGTGAATGGAATTCTGTCGTTCTTATCCTTTTGTGACGTTTGTAGTGCTGACTGTCGATCAAATTGTTGGGCGCGATGATGGCCCGCTTTGACAACAGAGACAGGGTGGCCACGTTTTTCGAAGAACTGGCACATCTCCTCTGATTTGCTGGAAAAATCAGAGTCATCACTACATAGACGTCGAAGTCTAAGAAATTGAGAATAAGGAATGGAGTTCTTAACATGTGATGGATGTGACGATGAATACAACAAATAACTGTGAGAATCTGTTGGTTTGTAGTGCACACTGGTACATAAACCGTTGCCGCTGATACGAAAGCCAATGAAGTCTCCGAAATTTCCTAGGTATATTTAAGAGCCGGATGAAAGGAATTAACGGAGGTTATAAATTGATCGAGTTCTTGTGTGCTGGATGAAATAGCGGCGATGCAATCGTGAATGTAGCGGTCGTAGAGTTCAGGTTTCGGGCCGTTGCACTGATTAAAAAATTGGTGTTCAACATATCCTACAAAAAGATTGGCATAGCTAGGTCCCATTCTTGTGCCCATCGCTACACCATTAATTTGTTTGTAATAGTTGCCGGCGAATGAAAAACAGTTAAGTGTTAGAACATAGCTTTTTTGGAATTGTAACTACGGTGGTATGGCTATGCAATGCAGTGTCGTTGGTAATTTGCGGACCTATTACTGAATTGTTGAAGTTTTTGGGTCTTGGTTTGGTTTAAATGGTAAAACAGTTTAGAATTAAGTTCCTGGATTTTAGCGCGAATGGATTGTACCAAAACTACTGGACAGATTTTGGAAAGTTCGGAGCGGCACTGAAGAATTTGTTTGTCAAGTTTGTTACGTTTTTGGCACATGGCTCTGATAGTGATCCTCATAATATTACGTGAAAAAGAATTTTGAGCGCATCGAATTTGGTGAAGATATTGATTAGAGTGAGAAAATGTAGATGCATGAAAGTTTGAGCGAAAACCTTTAGGAACGACTTTAGAATTGAGGCAACGGCCGATGAAATTGATGTGACTACAAAACCTAGTTTTCGCGAAAATGAGAATGGCTAAACGGAAAGCTAAACTGTTGTTAAGTGCGGGAAAAGGAAAGAGATAACTTACGATTTCCTGGCGTAGCTCCTTGGTGAGTTTCGAGTGTGAGGGGAGGCCGCCTTGTGGTTTTTAGAATCCCTGTACGGTGGTCATTTTACATTATCAACACGGTTGATAAAACTATTTTTTTTTTGTACAACTTCCCCACCGACGTGGCACCAGTTTCTTTGGAAACTACCCCCTTTATTCATTTGGAATTTTACCTACCCGAACAACGGAACGGCCTCCACGCGTTGGTAGAAAAATGAAATCCGAACTCGCAGTGATTCAAGTGTGGTATTTTACTTTTTTCAGGGTGTTTTGAGTTTCAAGAACACGTACTTTGAGCCGAGATATGTGATGCTTGTGCCAGTATCAAAGGAGGTGAGACGGAACAACATTTCATTTCATTTAATATCATTTGTGGATTTGTTGTGTGGTATTCTTGGTTTTCATTAATGAAACAAAATCTACGTTTCCGCGCACGAATAACACTCAGATACGAGTGAGTTGAACGGTAGGTGCAGAGAAACAATTTAGAACCAATCCAAGTCTGGTTCAGGCAAAACTACAGATTATAGGGCCACTGTCATATGCTTCGTTCTACAAGAGACGACCTGGACAAAAGTGGCCCTGTATGCTCTGGTAATTTAAAACTACAACTTAGTACCAGTGGTGGAACAGAGAATTAACTCTGAAGTGTAAATTAAGTAAGTGTAAGTGTAAGTGCTTGTAGAAACCCATGAAAAACCCACTGGGCGTTAGCCCTAGTCAAGGGTATCAGGGAACCACACGAGGTAAAGAAAAAATTCTTATGACCTCGGTAGGAATCGAACCCACGACCTCCGGATTAGATCTACCGTTGCTCTGCCGACTAAGCTACGAGGTCGGACACGATTAAGATGGTGAATCGCGGCGAAGAGAAAGTAAGGGTACATATATATGTTGTGCCGCGTAGCACTATAAACACATACAAGTGGTGGAACAGAGAATTAACTCTGGAGTGTAAATTAAAGTGCTCGAACCACACGAGGCAAAGAAAAAATTCTTATGACCTCGGTGGGAATCGAGGGGAATTAGATCTACCGTTGCTCTGTCGACTAAGCTACGAGGTCGGACAGAGAAAGTCGGGGACGATTAAGATGGTGAATCGCGGCGAAGAGACCCTTTACTAGGGCTAACGCCCAGTGGGTTTTTCAGGGGTTTCTATTAGCACTTTAATTTACACTTCAGAGTTAATTCTCTGTTCCACCACTTGTATGTGTTTATAGTGCTACGCGGTACAACATATATATGTACCCTTACTTTTAATTTCCTTGTCACTTTTCTTCGTTTATGCCAACGTAATGACAACAATTTGTTGTTAATGCTAATATTCGTTTTCGTTCGTTCGGTCGGTCGGTCGTTTGTTTATTCATCGATTGTTACCGTTCTTGTTGCCATAGATACACGAAGGCCGTCTCCGTGAGCGAGCTGATTACGCAGAACCCCTGTTACTGCAGTCGTTGGAACGAGCTGATGTCTGCCTTGAACACAACAGAAAGAACCCTGGCTTCTTTGACATGGCAATCAACAGCGGTAAGAAATAATGAAGGCCAAGTACTTGTTTACTGAAACACGGTTATTGCCCGTGTTCACTGTCCCATCATCATTCAAATCATTCAACAAATAAAGTCAAGAATCAAAGACATAAAAGAAGATGAATATTCAAACAGTCTTGGAAAGATTCAGGTCTGTGTGATGTTTCGTGCGGATGATATTCGAAGAAATGTTTTACTCAAATTTATAAGGCTTTCTACGGAGACGCCATGTTTGTGTCCCTCTGAGGGGCACAAATGTGGCGGCCGGAAGCTAACAAGAACATGTAGCATCGCGTTTTGCTATAAAAAGCCTGTAGTCGTCTTCTGGGGGCTCATAAACATGTATATGAGTACTTATTTTTATTCAAGGACTGATCAGATTAACCTACGTGACAGCATTCTCGGCCGCCAGTTTAATATCGTGTCACGCAAAAGCTTAGAAATTCAACCTTGCTTTATCACAAGACGAAATACCCTATCAAACGGAACATTTGTAAAAAGATAAGTCTTCAGCTGTTCTAATAACTAACTAAACTAAAATCTCAAAAGGATTGATAATTCCTTATTTTTTAGTTTTGATGACGCCATGTGAAAACCGAGAAAGATCTACAAAGTAATTTTTGTCTGGAGAAAGATGAAGTTCAGTGAGAGCGTCAGCCTAAAATAGGTTGGGACTAATTTTTTTCAACCCAAGGCGTTTTGTATATTATTTCACTGGTTAGATAGCGTTGCTCTTGTGCTGTCATGACGACACTTAAGATCCCTCTTACTGCAACTGATCTTTGCAAGATTTCACTTTTTATAGTACACTCAACAAAATTACTCAATTCTGATTGGTCGAGAGCAGTACAATTAGTCCCAAATAGTACTCCATAGGAGTACCTATTGAGTTTCCGGCACGTAATGTCGTAATTTCGTTGAATGTACTATAAATAAAAAATCGCACGACCTCGAGAACTTTCAAAATCATTCGTACCTATTAATCCCGAATTGTACTCGAGGTCGTGCGATTTCCTAGACTAATTTTTTATTAATCTTTTAGATATAGTTATTCTTAGCCTATTGGGTTATTATCAGCGGAGGCATCATTTAAACAGCATATTTAAAACCCCTCTTTCTCTCAATTTCTTCTACAACCGCAGAGGATCTAAGTGAAGCTTACAAGCGACTTAAACGCCTTATTATGGAATACTTGGGAATGTCACCACCGTCCACAGTGCAATCGGAACTGTTCAGCGATAGTATGACCTCTGTTGATACCAGCCAATCAGAGGAGACTATGCATCAAATCGCCAAATCAGGCACCAGTCAAACGACAAGCGTCACGGTCAACATGGCCGTGGGAACCTGGTCCCGGCGTTCTGGCTCCTCCACTATACCCCACAAGGGAGTCAAATTGGCACAACAGAAGACACCAGTGGTAAGGCATTGTCCAGTAGTAGCTATTAACGACGCGCTAGGTCCGGTTGTATTTTCCTTAGATCTGAAAACGCCTTCTAATAAATGTTGGCAATTTGTTGGCAATTTCATCCCCGACTAGTTTAAAAGGTCAGACAGTCTTCCGCTCGGCCTAAATATGAAAACTACCTGTTGGTACGAACCAGTCGAAAAACTTACTGGTTTGTGTCTGTTCGCTAAACCAATCAAAGAACGTGTAGGTTTGTCTCTGTTCGCTAAACTAACCAATTAACGCGCGGGTTTGTGTCCGATCGTTAAACCAATCAAATAACACGAGGGCTTGTACCAATCTAACCACGCGTAGGTTTGTCTGTGTTCGGTAAACCTATAAAAACAACGCGTGGGTTTGAACCAACCATCCAAAAGAGACGCGCGGGTTTATAGAACAGAAATAAAATCGCTATTTTCCATCACGTTTGTTGCTGCAGTTCATGTCAAGAAATCGCTCTAACTGGAATTTTTCTGGTGTTTTCAGGAAATTCTGTCGTTAGAGCGACGGCAGACCAAGGCTAAAGCGGCTGTAGCAGGGATTCACCAGATTCCACTGGAACAGTTTACCAGGTAATCACAACACAATAAGTGGGTACGGTTGAGGACGGACCATTAGAAAATGGGGGGAGGGGGGGGGGGAGGGGAGGAAAATCCACGAAAAGAACAAAGCAAAGAGAACAACAAGTCATGCACCTGCAAAACTAAAGTCTGCCTAGGAGTGGGCGAAAAGAAATTAATGCAAGCCCAACATCCCCCCCACGCCCCCCCCCCCTCCCATTCCATTACGTTTCTAATGGTCGGTCCAGAGGTGGGGCGTTTGAATCGAAGACAGAAGAGGGCTATCACTGCCTCTGTCTCTTTTCTACTGCGGCTCAAAGTATTTGTAATCGATTAAAACATTAAAGGCGAATGTTGCGACACAATTTAGTAAATTTCGCTGGGACACTTTCTAATCTAACAGTAGGTTTTAGTGAGTATTTGGTCATGTCCACGCCGTCTTAATTCAGCACCAACGCTAAAACTATATTCATGAACTTCTCTCAATACGGAGTGTAACAACTAAAGCTTTCGTAAACTTTGCCGCGTTTACTAGGGATAGCCGGTCCCCTAACGTACTGGACTCAATCAAAAGACTCGACTGAGTTTAACTGTTTAATCGTTCTCGCGTATTCACTCCGTTACAGCTGGTGTGTAAAGAGCTACTCTGAAAACTTGAACAAAAATCCTAATTTTTATGCTACATTCTCTACATTGTGATTGGTTGTTGCTAAGCACTAGCAAAAAAGGTTATTCAAGGTTGTATCGATCATGTACAAATTAGAATCTCCACGATAATGTTGTTGACAAAATTAACATCACGCAAGTAATCACGCAGTCTCCGACAAAGCCAACCGTAAAACGGTCTGCAAAAATGTAACCGGTGAATATTGCCCTTAAAAGGCCTTCAAATGTGGGTATTAAAACCGTTACTCTTAGGTTTATCTACCTGTTCGGGTCAGAAATTAAGTTCCGAGTTAATGCATGGTCGATGGGGGGGATATTTCAGCTTGGATTTTGAAAAACGCTTGAAACACCTTAGCAAGTATGTAACTTGGTTTTTGTTGTACCTTCAGGCAAGCAGTTTCAGCTAATTTCCAACTCTCTACATCCAACGTAACCCTGGATATCAAACGTTCGTCTTCAGTCCCTCTTAAATTTAACACCTCGCTGGCATCAATGGTCGCAAACGCCAGCAGCCAGAACGAGGCTAGAGATGCAGGCCTGGAATCTAACATCTCTGAATCGGAGGAGGACGAGGAAGAGGCTTCCTCCATCGTGTCATCTGCGCGTGCGTATTCTGACAATGGCGCCCAGTCTCCTAGAGACTCGGATGGAGAGGAGGAGGGGGACTCGAGAGACTTGCTTGATTTTATCCCTACAGAGACACTTGACTCTCACGACACAGGTTCCGTTTTAATTTCGGGTGTTTATGGTCAAGTGGAGATTGCAAATTCTATATGAATATTCGGTACTTTGTGTTACTTTGTTGTTTAGAAGTTACAAGTGTTCCTTATCTTCTTTTTTCCGTCTTGGAAAGGATTGCATTCACGTGATTCCGGCTTAGTTCATATTAAATTTTCGGTGTCACAGTGTTTTCAGCAATGCAGCTCAACAATGGAGAAAAGGAAGGACAGCATTTTACTGAAAGCCGAAGTAAATATTTATAGTTTTCTTGCTTTTTGTACATAGGTATTTTGTATTTGGATATAAAGAACTGTTCAAATAATAAACTGAATAACTTACAAAAAAAAAAAGAGTATTCAATAGGAGTCGGATTCCTCTTTCATTCGCGTACACTTGTGCAGTAAGGATTGATTCTTTGTTAACCCTGTAAGCGACCAATATCAAATTTCTCCTCACAATTTCAATACATAAGCAAATGAAAATGCTATGAGAATTAACAAAATGACCACAAAGGAAAATTGTTTTGGTCTTCCAACAAACTCTCTCAACTAATACTTTGAGAAAAATGTAGAGATCTGGCAGGAGAATCTGTATTTGGATATTGGGTCTTTATAGACCAGGCTTACAGGGTCAGTGAATCTATATGTTACTTAACAATAGAATTCAAGTAAGTTGTTTCCATGTAGTGTATAATGAAATAACTGAAACGGAAACCTGTTGTCCTCTCCTCCTTCTTCTTCTTCGTTTTCACTGATTCCTTTGTCCCGTTCTTGTTAGGGATTGAAGGAGGAGGGGGTGGGGTATGTAGTGTTTGACTGATGAAAAATGAATGGACTGTTTTATCCCTTCCCATTCTGAGTTAGGTTTCTATGTACGCGCAACACCATTCGTGAACAGTTCTAGCTTTACCAACTGAAGTAAATGTACTGTAGCTGATTGTATGGAATTATGGCGATTTTACGTTCTTCACGTTGAGGTCCGTCTTTCCCGACTTCACCCACCAAATGAAAACGAAATCATTCCGTTAGGAGCCACTTTCAGTTGCAGCATAAGGCCATCAGTGTGATAGCAGGAGTACCCCTGTCGAAAACTGAATCCAACTGTCACGTGAGTTTTCACGTGACACCCCCACGAACTGAACGTTGAACTCTTGTAGCTTTCTGAGAATGTTGTCTTGTGAGATTGTAAGAAAGTCGAAGTCTTGTTATTGAGTTATCTCTGATTTCAGTCAATACAGTCTAGAAATACCTCTATGAAGTTGTCCTACTTGTGTATGATTTTACACAACCCCAAACAACGTAAAGTTCGATTCTGATTCTTGCAAGGCCTTTTATTGCCCGTAGCTTTGGCTTACAAGTTAACCGTCCTCCGCAAAACAACAACGTGAAATGCCAAATTTTGTTTTCTCAAGAACGAGAACGCATGACGGCAAATTAAAGTTCTATTTCTTTCCTCCTAAAATTTTGAAAGTCGAAGGGTAAAGAACTAAATAACTATGAAATGCCTCTCATAGTAATTTAGTCCTGGACAGTTCGTCAGCATTTTCCAAGTTAAAGAAATTTCAGTAATTCGGCTCGTAAGAGTTACAGAAACGAGAAGTTTGGAATGACGTTTTGTTGCCGTCGCCGTCGTCGCTGCTAAAGCTCCTTAAAGGTGGCACGACGGCGACGGCGACGGCAACGAGAACATCAAAGTACTAAAAGTTACTAAGCTATGATAGGACCGTATCCTTGCTTACTAAGGTTGACGTTTGGAGTCGCAATACGGAACAAAATTGAAGCCTTAAAAACCAACAATGAATCGGCGGGACCCGATAATATTCCACCGAAGCTACTGAGATGAGCAGGAGACGCTATCATCCCTCCCTTGGGAAGTATATACCGGTACAGCATACAGACTAAAACTGTCTTTACAATTAATTGAAAAACTGCAAAAATTACCCGAGTTTTCAAAAAGGACAATAAAACTGACAGAGGAAACTACAGACCCGTCTCCCTACTAAGCGTTCTGAGTAAGATCCTCCAATCCTTAGTAAACGATGCACTTGTATGCCACTCCTTTAAAGAGAACGCGGAACTAGTCTCGGACAGGCGCAATGGGCTTACCGAGCTGGTCACTCGACAGAGCTGTTATTGATACATCTCACTGAAACGTGGAGGAGTGCAGTTGACTCTGAAAAAGTGGTAGCGGTGGCCTTTGTCGACTTTAAAAAGGCGTTTGACAGTGTATGTCATACTATTCTCGAAACGAAGTCAGACTTTGGCATTAGAGGCCCTCTTTTAGACTGGTTAGAGAGCTACCTAACGGGCAGACAGCAAGTGACAAGTGTAAACGGTGTTAAATCAGGGATGCTTCCAGTGCCATACGACATACCGCTGAAAAAGGATTGCGTGGCTAATTCACAACGAAGTATGACATGATTCTGCAAGCATCACTAGACGTCACATTTATTGTACAGTAATCCAAGATGGAGGTAAACGGAACAACGTGGTAACCACGCAAATAACTTGAACTGAGAAGGAAGACTGGGGACTAGTAATGTCATGACAACCGCAAGGGTCAGTTTTGGGGCCTACGCTTTTCACAATGTTTACGAACGACTTACCAACATCTGTAGTGTTAGGATCGGTGTACATGTTTGCTGATGACACTACTATTTATTGTATATACATTAGCTGACGAAGCCATTACACAATTGAATTTGGCAAAGCAAGAGTTGTACTCATGGTGTTTCACTAACAACTTAACACCCCACCCCGGTAAAAGCGAGGCAATGCTCATCAGCCGAAAGAGTCATGCGGAGCCTATTGCTCCGATCCTTACAGGAGGATACACTATCAAATGGGTGAACAAAACACGCTTATATTGAGGATGACAGTTGACCATAAACTCAGCTGGGTCCCCAATACACTCGACCTTAAGAAGAGCTTTGTGAACAAACTATACTTACTCACGAAGATGAGGTTTCTGGCAAGAAAATGCTCCAGGATTTTTATTTGAGGGTTATTTTGCCTAGCGTGAACTATGGCCTTATTAATGTTATGGGGTGCTTGCGGCAACTCCGACATTCTTAATTCCTAAGAAAAGCTGCATTGTAGAGCGGGCTAGAATTATTTTCAATCTACCCGGAAAGATATGGCATCTCATGCTGTTTTGGAGCGTGCAGGGTGGTTTACTATTCGTTTTTACTATACACTAGCTGTTTTTAAATGCATGCATAAGGCTTATAATGGAAGGCTGCCTATCACCCTAAGTAACTAAGTATTGCGAAGAAGCGTAATCTTTCATATTCAATTAGAGCACGTGATTCATTGGTGCCACGCTTTAATGCACGTTTTATGAAGGACTCTGTCGCATACAGAGGCTCTGTGCTTTGGAACATGCTGACTTCCAAATATAATGATCTTGTTGATACAAGCCATCATAATCTTGTCACTGAAAAGCTCAAAACTTCAGAACTTTTCAACGTATTATCAGCTTCGGCCACTAGTTTTGAACTTGAAGATTTTGTATATCAGACTTGACTGTAAGTTTTTCTGTTTCAAGGTCGCACTGATAGCATCTCAGTCAGTGCTTTTACACTGCATTTAATTGTATTTAATAATGTTCAGCTGTATTGTTGTTTTTTTTTTTTAATTTTGTAGCAATGTATTGTACACGACCCCACAAGCTTTGAGTTTTAATACATATCGTGTATAAATAAAGGCAACCTACCTACCTACCCAAGCAAAAACTTCAACTCTATGCACTTTCATCACACTTTTTGGTACATTTCTTCATAATGTAACGTTTTATGGAGGACGTAAATGTTATATCGTGGCTTTTGCTGGTTTTGTTGCGTCATGTGTTGAGTTGCGTGTGTGCGCTTGCGCACAAAAAGACATTAAAGGAATACAGTTGTGTGTCTCATACGTTTCGTTGCTTACTGAGTATTTCGGCTCGGAGGTCCTCGGTTATAACAGTAAACACCCGACGACATCTTTTTATTTTTCTTGAAACCGTTCCTTAGAATTTGACTGGGGAAGAATTAGCCAACAATTAAGCAAGATGAAAGAATCGCGATAAAGTTGGAAAGAACACGAATTCACTTTATAGATTATGTTTTCGCTACCGTCACCGTTATAGTATCTTATAGTATAGTATTTTTTGGTATATAAAATTGTTTTTTAGCCTCCTACGCCAACATTCTTTTGGCTCGTCACGCACCTTTCCATTGCGTGACGTGCCAAAAGAATGTCTGCGTAGGAGGCTAACTGCTTTTTTAGCCTCCAAAACTTCTAGTTGTGGTCGGAGGAAGGGAGAATTGGTGGAGCAGTGCCTTGAGCCCCTTCTCCTGCCACGCACCTGGATCCCTCAGCTTTGCGTGACGTCGCAGGCTGCGTGACTCCTCTGTGTTTCACTCGCAACCCGCCGCTTGTTTCTAAAACAAGGTTTCAATGCTATGGAGGACTCTTATCATAACTGGTTGAAATAGGGTTGTGTTTCATTTGTTCGTAATGGGCCACTTTGACGATGTCACGCAAAATAACAATTTTTCGTATTTTTCCTATACAAACAATAAATACCTTCCATAGATCGATCTAATATCATGCCAAATTAGTGGAGGTTGTTTTTTGTTTGTATGAAAAATACGAAAAATTGTTATTTTGCGTGATATCGTCAAAGTGGTCCATTCATGTTGCCACTTTCTCCTTTCAATTTTCATGAATTTCCCTCAATATTCCTAACAAAAGCAGCATTGTCACTACTGCATTGCCTCTTTCCGTACCTTTGTTTGAGCGCTGTGTGACCCAGCTTTGTACATATTAACTAACTTCAAAAGAACAACCTTGATTTGAATATTTATTTAGCGGAGTCATGGCAACGTTCCTCGGCTTCCAAATGACTCTTTATGGCAATTAGAACTAACCAAAATTAATTTCAATACTCCTGTCTTCTATGATTTTACAACGGTACGGGGATGGAGTTGTTAACATTGTGGTGGATCGTCGCACAAAACCATATTTGAAGGTAATTCGAACATCTTACGTCGCTGATGCGCGCGCCAAAGAACTTATGACTCAACAATCGGATCTGTACTTCTTCGATCAATGTTTCAAGCGTCGAAAATACAAACGTTATCGCAAGCCTCAGGAGCTCTTACCCTTCTCATTACGACTCACAGGACTTAGTGGAGCAGTCAAAGTCGAAGCTTACCTCAAACAGCAACAGCAAAAAGCTGGAGACGGGAAACAAGGGCAGCAAACGAAAGGTTTTGCTGGTGATAAAGATGATGCTAATGAATCATCATCACGCGTGAGTTTACAACCTAAGGATCATGAGACAGATGAGGGTGTTAGGAAATTACACGCTGGAAAAGCGTTTATAAATTTACCAGAGATCGCTGTTCATGGAGTTCACTCACTTCCAGCGATCAGAAGCTATGAGCAACTAGAAGGAGACGACGACGACGAGGACACGCAAAGGTTCTTGTTCGAGGAGAATAAATTCGCAGCGCCAAATTTACTGGCGCAACTTGGGCGATTAATCGATCAGCTACACGAGCAACAG
>OX419346.1:7827383-7862383 GCA_948470475.1 Galaxea fascicularis
AAATTAATGTCTGTACATTGTGGATTTATAGATGATACACTAGTACTGTAAGTTTAACAGATAGATTCCATGTTGCTGTGCATCTGTTCAGTAATAGATCAAATATGACATCAAAATTTGGTAAGAACAAAAAAGTGGCACATGACGTGATAGTCAAGTGTGTCACTGTTGTTTTTACCAAATTGTTTGCCCAAATTATGTGGAAAAATGTTGTCTAGATTTTCAGAACTTTCTGCCATTTTTAAGAGACAAACAAAAAACGTTTTTTTTTTTTTAATGTGACAGTGTCGTCTGTGCATCTGTCTTCTAATACGTCAAAAGCAAGAACCAATCACAATGCATGCATACTGTAACTTATACTTATAATTTATATAGGGTAATATGTTATGGCATGGTACATGACGTTGTACAATTTGGGGAACATAAAATGTATGGTGTGTTATCAGGTAAAATTATTTGAAGACCTATTCTGCTATCAGAATTACATGTATGTTGCATTTGTGTCTCCCTCCACAACAGCGTTTTAAAACTAGAGAACACCAAATAATAATATTAAGATCAGCTTTTTTGTTCTTTTTATTAATTAAGGAAATCAAGCATTTGCTTGGAACTGTGAGCTTTATTTACATTGTACATGTACTGTAAGATCACTAACTACTTGTTAATCATGATAATTAAAAGACGTGGCTGGTGGTGAAGCTCATAGTGTTAAGTCTATTAAAGTATTTTCTTTATTCCTAGTTCATTCTGGGCAAGGCATTTCAGGACAGTCAACTGTGATCAACTTCTCTCTTCTCTCAAAGACCTGTGAAGAAAAAGGTATAATAATAATAATAAATTAATTAATTAATTATTAATGTATATATAATTATTATGGCTATCTTAATCATTATTTTTACAAATTAATGCCAGCTAGAACATCTATTGTAAGTGTAAACACAGCAATATGCAAAAGTCTTTGCAGTGGTGTGTGCTTGACAGTTGTAGGCACTGCTTACAACTGTAATTGCACCAGTGAAAACCAGTTTTTAATGCTTTTTAAAAGTAAAGAAGTCGTTATTTTATCATTAAAAATTAAGGGCTGGGGATTTTTCCTACATTAATCTTAACGTAGATCCCTAGCTACTTTGCTAGACAAACAGCATATTGACTTAATTAATATAATCAATACTATGCTTGGATTCCCCTTGGAATTGCATTTTGGACATTGTTGCCTATAACTTAATAAAAAGTGACAGGGGGGACTGATTCCAGCTGTCTGTACTGCATGTAGCCTAGCTAGTTATTATGCTTAGTATTCTTTCACTGCCAGGAGTGAATATTATAACTCAATTCTCCATGCAATATCATAATTTACATTATCAAGAAGGCAGGTGGTGAGAATAAAGAAAATTATCAACTAGGGGATTATATAATTTGATTGAACACCAAATTCTCAGAACTAACATTATAAGCAATTGAATGTGGGAGACTGATAGGGTTAAATGTTATCAGGTTGGATTCTCCATCAAGATCATGCAAGTGACCTTGAGAGACAAACTCTGTTGGAGTGGGCTCGAGGACGGCTACAACAAGCTATAAGAGAAAAGTAAGTTAGGATTAAATTGTTTCATGCTCTTTCACTTTTGGTGGGGTTTTGTTCCTAGTGGAGTTAAATCAAGGTTATGTTAATTTTAAAATTATCAATAATTTATTAATAATTAATGAACCAGCAAGAATGTGGCTAAATCAGCCATTATTTTTCCCTAAAAATTTTGCCAAAATATTCAAATAGTGCTGTAGATGTTGTTTTTAGTCTCTAAGATATATTAACCTCTTGCTAACTCAGAGCATAAGGGACATACTGGGGAATATTGGCCGGAGGTTGTTTTTGTACAGACCAAGTGAGGCTTGAGCAAGCTACAATCTCTATTAACTAAATGTGCCACACCCCCTCCCCATTTCAATGATGAAAAAAGGTGCATCTTGGTTTGCGTGTGAACTTGTCATTGATATGGAGGTAGGGGGTTTTATTTGTCATTCTATTCTGTCCAAGATTGTAGGTTAGCAAGTAGTTTATAATTATTATGTGGCAATCAGACCAAACATGTTTACTTTTCTGTTAAAAAGCATTTCCAGTGACTTGAATTCAATTAGGGCTTTCACCCAAAATAATGTGTCTTTGATGATGTGAGTTACTCAGAAAGAACAAGATTCCAGTATTATTGAACATTAAATCATGTTGACACATAAACAAGATTTCAAGAATGATTTGTAAAATATTTTTTTCAGTTGCAAATTTTGAATTTGCTGGCTTTCAAAAACAAAAAATCCTGGCCAAGAAACCAATGAGAATGCTCAGATTTACCTCAAGGCTACCTTGCCATAATGTGAAGGTCAACTGACCATGAAACTGTCACACCAGTGAAACTTAGTTGCTGATATGGGTTGGAACTTAATTGCCTGCCTTTTTATTTTTCAGGGATGAAATGAAGGAGAAAGCCAAAGAACTTGGAATAGATGGACCTTTAGTTACCAAGCACTATGGGGATACTCAAAGAGAAGCTGCCATGAAGTATAAAAAGGGTGTGTCATGGGCCAAGCGATGGAAGAACATTTCAGATGAGGACAAAAGACCAAAATTTCTTACTTGCTTGCCAGATGGCACCTCATGCTGCTAGTATCCTAGCCTCTACCAGTTATTAAACTGTTTAATATCTTTATTGCATCTTGCATGTAGTACTTGTTCTGTGATTGGTCAATTTTGAAGGACATATTCCATACTTTTGCACAGCCTGCTATGTGTTGGCTGCTTGACTTTAACTAATTTTCTTTCCCGTGTTCCCCAACCCTTAGAGATAAAAATAATAAATATCTTTTAATTACTAACCCTGTTTTCTCCATCTGTACTGTAAGTTACGGATCCATGTTCATGCTTTGTCCATTAATCAGCAGGGAAAAAAACTTGGTTACACTGGGGAAGCCATAGCAATTAAAGTGCCTATGAAATGAAAAATAATTGCCATTCATTTGAAAGGCTTTCCAAAATACAGAAGAATTTCGTTTTCCCTTTTGGAATATCTTTTTTCGTTCTAGAGATATTAAAGTTTTTGTATTATGCAAATTAGGAAAGTGATGATGTCATAAACTATGTAACTGAAATGTTAAAATACTGAATCAAGAATATCTCTAGAAATATCAGAGCAGTGATCTTCAAACTTGGCACCAGAAATGTACACTGCAAAAGAAACAGAATGACACCTGTGATGCTGTTGCTATGCCAACAGTTTTGCGGCTGGTCCTGTCTTAATTAGAAATGAAATTCCCAGTTTTTGTCTTAACCAAGTATCATCCACCCCTAGCAATCTAATGAGGAGAGTTAAGACAATATTAGAACCATGTCTGTTTCGAGCAGGACCCTCTGTCCCACTTAAAAAGGATTGTAAATGGGGATACTTGGTTTTTGTCAGAAAGAGACTGGAGCCAAGAGAGTTGCCATGGCAATGGCACCACAGGTGTCATTTTGTTTCTTTTGTGATCTGCATTTCTGGTGCCAAGTTTGAAGATCACCGCTCTGATATTTCTAGAGATATTCTTGGTTCAGTATTTTACCATTTGATCAGTTACACAGTTTATGATGTCATCACTTTCCTAATTTGCATAATACAAAAACGTTGATATCTCTAGAACGAAAAAAGATATTCCAAAAAGGAAAACGCCATTATTCTTTATTTTGAAAAGCCTTTCAAATAAGCAGCAATTATTTTTCATTTCATAGGCACTTTAACAAAGCTGTTTGAAGGTCTATTGACTATTCCACACACAACCCCCAGGGCTAAGGAAAAGTGTTTGGGTTTCGAAAGGATCCTGAATTTTACATTATTTTGCAAACGAGCTGAATTTTAGACTGGTCACTAGATCACTCAATTATTTTACAGATAGCCCAAACTTTAGGAAGAAAAAAACTGAATAGTGAAATATTTTCATCATTAGCTTTTTTTCTTCCCAGAGTTTGGGCTAACTATTAATTGAATAACAGATTTAAACTCTCGTCAAGGTTGGCTTATCTACTTTGGCCAATGTTCAATCCAGAGTAAAACATGCAATCATGTGAATCCAAAATCATCTACATGTAAGTTTTTTAAAACCTTTTTTAACCAACAAAATGTTGGATTTAACAGTGTTAGAATGTGTAGCTGCTGATTTTGGTCTACAAACATTTCTTTTTGGGTAAAATTTTGTAGCTCAGACTGATAGTACATTTCCTAACTTGCCAAGTAATTGCTAAGAAAATGGAATATTGTTGTAATGTTTTGCCAAATCTTCTAATTAAATATTTCTGTGATCAAATTAAAATGCATTCTTTAACACAACTCCTTCAGCTACCCATCTGGCAGAGTGGCTATATGCACTATAAACCCTGATCCTAACATACGCGGGCAATACACTACAGTGTATGGAGATTCTGCTGATTGCCCCATGTTGGGTACATTTGTTCCAACTGGTCAAGGCTGTTGCTATCATAAGAATGGGAGCATTAGGTAAAGGAAATTTAACCCTTGAAATCCCAATAGTGATTACCACCTTACTTCTCATCACCATACTACTAGTTCCTCAAGCATACAGGGCATGAGAATACAGGAAATGATCACCTGGGGTCACACAAGTTGATGATATAAATTCTCCCAACATGTAACACATGAAATATATGAGAACTGTAAGGAGAAAACAAATGTAGGTAGATACTGGAAGTTAAGGCCTTTTGAATTGATATTCTGTTTTGTATCAGTTGACATCTGCTGTGCCATGTAGTTTTCTTGGTGGTCTGCCTTTCTTACTGGCCAATTTCAAGGACTGTGGTCAATTGGGTCATTGTAGGGGCACTGGATAACCCCAAAGATATATTGGTTTGTAACACTGAAGCACTTCAAAGATTTTTCAGTTTCCCTATGAAGTAATCTAACTATTTTTGGCTGTCTGTGACCACTGATGTTGAGGAGGGAATGGATTGCATTGACAGGCCATTGATATTGAGTTACTTCATGATTTTTCGCTCTCTTTCCAGATTTATCTCGGGTGCTAAATTTGGAGCTGTTATGGAAGATGTAAGTAATATTGTTCTTTGTGAATGTGTGCGTACATACAGTGTTTAGTTTCTATTAAGAAATTGTAAAGTTTGCAAGAAATCGGTCCCACTACATGGATGTTGTTAGACTCAACCGAAGGCAACCCACACTGACAGAGGTCACAGGACACTATCACTGCAGCAGTCTGATTGGGCCCCTGCGGCACTGAGCAGTCTGTTCCGTTCTTCCACCCCACCTGAAACAATGTCACTGGCCTGCAAGCATTGCATGTGCAAAGCTGAGTAAGGGATGAAAAAAAAAAGAGCAAAGTTTTTTGTGTTAACTTCACGTATTTTAATAGCAACATTATATTTGTGTTAATTTCATGCTTTGTTTAGGATGGAAAAGTGGAACAGAAGTGGAAGTGGCCACTGGGAAGACTGCAGACAACTGTTACTGTACAGGTATCTAGCAAAGATGCTAGGTTAGTTTGCTGTCATCGAGTTCTCAGCTTAGTGTAGATAAGCGAACCACATCTGTCTTGTAGAAAATGCACAACACAAAAAAATATTTGCATACATTCAAAAGCGGCTTTGCGCGAATAATGCCGCGCGTTAATTGTTTTGTTCATCACTATTGTTTTGTTTTCGAGAATTAAATCATTTTCTCGAAAGCTCTGTTCGAGATTCTCGAAAATTTCTTCGAGTGTCGCGAAACTCGAAACTCGATCCTCGAAACTCGACTCTCGATCCTCGAAACTCGAAACTCGAGCCTCGAAACTCGATTCTCGATTGTCGAAAACTTCGAGGATCGAGAATCGAGTTTCAAGTCGAGACTGTCAACTTACCTTTGAGCGGTACTGTAATAGTTACATTGTGTTGTTCTCCAAACCTCATTACTCAACTGTATCATAGTTGTGCACGGATGAGTAGCATGACTTGTTAGTCCACAACATTGAACTAAACTACCAAACTCAAAAGACGTTTAAACTTTCTACCAAAGATTACACAAGTCACGTGACTCTGATCATAACTTTCGCTCAGGATGTCAATACGTCAGCCAATGTCACCACAAACAGTCCTTCTCAGGCCTACATTCACCCGGATAATAGTGCTCACCAGCTTTAAGGATTTAACCATTTAACTCCCAAGATCTGATTTTGTTTTAATTCTCCTTTCTTTCTGCTATACAATTCCTTGTACATTAGTCAAGAGAATTTCAGATTACATCAAGATAACACCCTCTGGGTATGTTAACGTCTGGGTTAACTTTAGGGTTCAAACCATTCAGTAATGCACCCATAGATTTTAATTTCCGCTTTCGGTTGTGACAGTGACTTGTTAAGTTGTTCTGATGTTGTAACAATCATGCGTTTTTTATTTTGGCAGCTGAACAACTTCATCTCCCTGCGCTGCGTCAGTCAAGCAGGAATAACATTACACTTCAGCTGTCAGAGTGAAACAGCTAAATTTCCTGTTGGGATGGCACAAGGAGCAACACCTGTCAAACTCAGTGAGCTGGTTAGTTCTGTAGGTAATAATATACATACAAAAATTTCTACATTCTGATTGGCAGAGAGCAGGTCAATTAATCCCAAACAGTGCAAAAAACTGACATTTTTTGAGTGCAGAAACACGAAATTAGTGCAAAAAGTTGAAATTAAAAATGACGGACGGGTATCTCGAAAAAACCGTAACAAAACAAACACAGAAGCATCCGCAAAAGCATGCCGAGGACGCCGGTGGTCAATTAAGGAAGTCGTTTCTCCTTTGGAATCAAATTGCAGCGCAGTTGAGCTCTTGAAACAAGCAAGCCTGGACTTTTCACTGTTTGCTCTATTTCGGGCTTCTAAAAGCGAAAAGCATTTTGAAATATAGCCTGATTTTAACACTTGTTCTTTTTCCTCAGAGGTATTTTTGATATGTGTTCCGCAAACCTGTCAACAAGCCCGCGTTGTCATTTTTTGGACCAATTGGGTTCTTATAGGCGGAGTGCGTTAACCCCGCAAGGCAAAATAAAAACAAACTGTCTGCTGTTGTCTGAAATTTTTCTACATACATTATTAATAAGTAATCATAAGATTTTTCTCGTGCAATTTGGAATAAATAAGCACTTATATTTATTTTTCAAAGACCCCAAATTGCACTCGCCCCACGGGCTCGTGCAATTTTGTTAGTCTTTGAAAAATTTACTCATGCTTATTAATTTATTTATTCCAAACTGCACTCGGAATCATGCGATTACCTATAGTAATCTAATGTATTTTCAGTGCTGCTGGAGCCATTCCTACATGTACGCATTGTATAAGAAGGAGTCTAGCAAGACTTAATTCACACTAGCTTGAATAATGAGGTGTTATTGGTTTAGAGATACCGAGAGAGCGCAACAGTGAGCGTTGGATAACAAGCTCCGAACGCTTGCTGTTGCACTTAGAGCGCATGCTCTTTCAACCCGTGCCTCTCAGAAGCAATAAAACGTCATGACACAAGTTAAATCCACGTAAACATAGACTCTGCAATTAAAATTTCTTTATTCTTCATTGGGTGAATTTCAGGGCTATCTTCAGACAAACATGAAGTTTTCCTCAAATGCAGCGTTGCAGGTATGTAATTTTCAATTCTACGACATTGACTCGCCTTATTAACCATTGATTCCTTTAATGTTGATCATCGTCGGCTGGCAGTGCGTTAGACCACTTGAATTCATCCCATACTGCATGAAATCGCTTCAGACCATAAATGTCTTGAATCCTGACTAACTTTCGCCGTAATGTTGTCTTCTTTCTGTTTTAGTCAATGAAACCAAAGGTGAAGAAAAAAGAAGAAAGGCGAAGGCGAAGAGCACAGGTGCGTGTACCTAAATTAAACGTTACATCGGCTCCTGGAACTCAGCTCTGATATATGGCACTAACCATCCCGAAGACCCTAAAATTCCCTTTCAAAAGATTTGCTCATGAAATCCTTCCAATCAAGTCAACAGTGGTTTACACCAAGGGTCTCCGCTAACATGTCCGAAATTAAATTTGCGAAATTAAATTTCATGGAAAAACGGCGATGGTGCCTGAGAATGCACTGATCTGCTTCCCCTTCTTCCGTCACCTTTTGCTCTCCGTTGAAGACAGTAAACCGACTGTAGAAAGCTTATAGTTATTATAAACCTGTTTTACCAGAGATCGCTTTTACGTATAATTATTTTTATAAAGAATCCTGGTTACGGACCTTCAATATTTTTTTACGTAATTTGTACAGCTCAGGAAAAGTTTTCTTTTCAAATATGAAGCAGAAAACGAAGAATGTGGAGACGATCACAGAGGAGGTATTAGAACAGCGGCAGCAGGAGCTAGACGAAAAATTTCCTGAAAGGAAAGAGTTGGATCTGGATGCTCCTTGGCAGATGGATCTGTTAAAGCTACAGCGGAAAGTCAAGTAAGAAGATTGCTTTGTAACTTTGAAACGAAATAAATTGTTGGAATGCAGTCATTTGTGGTCAGGGTTACAAGTATATCCTGTTAGTAGTGTCTGATCAAGAGTGCGCTATTTCGGGCTCGGCGCGATATCAGTGGGAACAGCAAATTTTTTGAGAACAAGAACTTAATTTGTCCAAGTTATTTTTAGGAATAAGTGCTTTCATAAGGTTTTCGTATTCACAATTTAAATGATTGAAAGAACACTGTCTCCCAGAAAACCGAAATATCCCCCATAATGTTGTCGGCTGCAACAAATTATCCTTCTCTATAGAAATCCTACATCAGTCACTGTACGTGTATAAGTTTACTTTCTACTTTATCCGTAATGCAAGCCAAAATAGGGAGCTTAAGCAACGAGGACGCCAACGGTAAGGCCCTGGCTAAACTATCAAACATTTTTCATCCAACGTTGCACACAACATGGGGTGGCTAAACGAGCAATCTTTGATGAAACATCAAGCAAAGTGAGCCCACATAACGCCTTTTGCGTGTTACCGCTGAAATTACGACGTGCACGTCCGCATATTCGTTTTGTGATTGGTTGCCTTTTCGAGTTCTCCCTCGCACTTGCGCTTGCTTTGTTTGAAGAGGTGGCTAAGGCGGTCAAACATTTGCGCGTGAAGCAAATGTGGGATGAAAATGTTTGATCTACATCAAAGGAGAAGTTATATTTTGAAATGACGTTGCCGTCGCCGTTGTCGTTACTTAAACTTCCTAATAATAAGAGGGGTGAACAGGTTCTTTTCTCATCGTGTCTTGCTTTGGCGTGGAGAATGAGTATTTATTCACCACTAATTTCAAACTGTATATATTTCTGTTGATGATTGACTGCAGAATCCTAATTTCCCCCTGTGCTCCACTGCTTTAAAATCAAAACCAGGCCATACCACATTACTGCAAAATTTAGAAAACAGTCAACACTAACTAAGAATTATTTCTGGAAAGTTTCTTGTTATTCAACGAATCAGACGCGTGATGAAACCGCAATGAGAAGAAACCACTAACCGCGGATCGACGTTACAGGTTGCGTTCTGGCCATCTTGTATCTGATTGGTTTTCTCTTGCCACACATAGACATTCTAAAAACTGATACTTCCAGCGTTCACGGTTTCACGAGTTTCACAGTAGGGAGTTTTAGCAGCGACGACGGCGACAGCAACGACAACATTTGAAAATATAACTTCTCGTTTGTGTATCTCTTTCGCAATTATTGAAATTTGTTTAACTTGGAAAAGACTGACGAACTGTCCAGGAAGTAAATTACCATGAACGGTGTTAAAGAATTGAAAAAGAAAGAAACCTTACCGCCCTGCGCTCACGTTCTCGAGAAAACATAAAATATGGTCATTTCGCGTTGTTGTTTTGCAGATGACGGCGAAGAAATGTACAAAACTGTAAAACGCACGTGCAAAGCGATTGTTTTTGCTCATTAAGCCCATTGTTTTGTGGCGTTCTCGTTGCCGTTGCCGTCCTAGTTGCTAAAACACCCTAGTAACTGATATCACGTCTCCCATCATTTTTCCAGAGGTTTGATCTATGATTGGATGGAACATTACCGTGTCGCAGTCGGTATTTCTCAACCGTTCCGTGTTTCTTCTCGAGCCAAGCGCCGTTCGATGTCCCACTCCGCGCGCTCTGTTCCAGGCACTCTCCCATCAGGGCTCCAGACAACAAGGAGCTCTATCCGTCGCTCTCCCTCAGCCCCTCCCGTTCCGCACCCCAAAGGGACCTCCTGGGACCACACTAGTTCTCAGTCTGGTATTCGACCGCACAGTTCAGCAGACAGGGCAAAGCTTGGAGTGAGGGTGGAGGATTTTAGGAGCGTTACCATTGAAGTACCCACAAATGAGATGTTAGCAGCGAGGATTGCCAGTAAACCTACTTCTACAATCTCTGGGTGAGTATTGTAGCATTTCAAGGCCTGGGGCCCATTTCTCCAAAGTCCCAAAAACGTTTCGGGCCCGAAAGGCCATTTCTAAAACTGCGATCCGCTTATTCTAAAAGATGGACTTTTACCTTGATTTGAAGATACGAAAGGGCAAATATGTTACAAAATTTCGTGGCTTCCGTCATCTTCAACGTTCCTCTAGAATCCTTTTATTTTAAAGTATTTAAAAAAAAAACATTTCACTCATCACTTATAGTTTGTTTCCTTGGTATCTCATTTTTAACAGGTACAGTCCCACAGTGGCTACATCGCGGACTCCATTCCGATGTGGAGTGATACAGCAAGCGCGGGCTGCCACGCCACCAAGGAGTGGGTGTCCTGTGTATCCTTGAGAAAATGAATTTCAGTTTGCAGGGTTGCTACGGTAAGGGAAAAATCAAGGGTAAACAGGTGTTATCTTCAAGATCAGGAAAAAGTCAAAGAATTGTGTATCAAAGACAGTTGAATTTTGTCAATTCTATTTGAAAGTCAGTGAAAAGGCAGGGCGTTTTACGTTTGGCTACCATTAGGTTTGCGAAGGAGAGCTTTTGATAGTGAAGGCAAACTCATCTCAACATTAAATTTTATTTCCATGGCTCTATTTCCCTGCTTTATTGCCTAAGCGTATGTCTTGCATGGGCATTGAAAAGTCAGAGAAATGTCAGGGAATTCCCTCCATCCCACTGAGTGGTAACCTTGATCCTGATTATTAAAGTATAGACTGAATCTTTAGCACAATTTATTTTACGGCTGGTGCTTGAAGCCGATATAAGGCGCGCACTGATTGGCTAAGTGCTAGGGCATTATTCTCCCGTAATGCCCACGAATGCTGCAAAAACTAGACATAACTTTTAGCTGCTTTATTAAGTCATTTAATAAACAACTTATTAACCTCTAACGTTCGGTCTTTACGGGAAAATCTCAAATCTCGGAATTGCATTATTGAATGAGCGATACGGCAAGGCCTCAGTTGAGACCTCACTCTCGGTTAATAAGTAGTTATTGTGGAAATTGTAGCTTGCTCTCATCATCTTCACAACAGGAGCACTTACGTGTTTAACCCTTAAGCAAACTTCGAGGCGGCAGTCAGTGCTTTCAATAAGCACCGACGGCCGACGAAAAGCGTCGGCTACTTCGCTTAAAGAAGTCGCCTACTTTTTCCCCTAAATTGGAGTAATTAAAGAAAGATTCTTTGAAATTAAATTAAAGTAAAGTCGGTTACTCTGGTCTAACTAGCTGCATACTTTAAATTTTATGGAAACCCCTGGGCAGTCATGTTCTCCTGTACTGTTTTGCTGACTCAGTTTGCCAATAGGTTTTATTTCGATTTTCTGAACCTTGGTACAAAATAAATGAGATGAAGCGCAAATTACAACAACTGCGGTAGTGTCGCCAATGGCTCTGTAGCAAATATTTTATGAAGGGTTCTGGAGCCCATCTATCGACCGTGTGATCAGAAGTCAGAGATGCATATCAAGAGTTTGTGAACACGAGCTCCGATTATCCTCGTCGCCTTCTTTTTGTGTTAACTTTTGTTTGTAGTTGTTGTTTTTATTGTTTGTATGTTTGTTTTTGCTTGTTTCCTCTTGACTTCATATTCAGTGCTTTGAAAGCAGACATATTGGGCGAAAAGGATCCACAGTGCAGGTAATGTTATTTAGACTGACTGTGTCACGCTCGGTTCTTTTACTTCAAGCAACTCTGTCACGTTGTCACGCAATTGAAATGATTATGTCATGCTACAGTCTTGGCCAAAATGTGTTGGACACTTTGCTAACTGGAGGGCACAGAACACACCTTTTGGATGGAGTTATTGTACATGCGCCCATAATGAGTTTCAATAAATCATCTTTATTCTTACTCTTCATACTTGTATCGATGCTCCCGCTGAACAGTGTTGATAGCTATTAGTGGATCAGTATGGGATAAATCTATTCTTTAGCGTTATGTCTTTTCGCAAGTGTCCCAGACATTATGGCCAGGTCTGTAGTTATAATGTGAATCTGTTTCTCTGCAAAGTAACAAGGATGGGTTTCCAGCACATTTCTCGCTTTATGTTCTAGGGTGTCACTTCAAGTTCATTGTGTGCTTTAGTTTATCTTCTCAAGGAATGTAGTTCAACAGTTCAAAGGACAAAAGAACCAGAAGTGGAAAAAAGAAAAGAAAAGAAAGAGATATAAGCAAATTGAAGTTCGTGTACCAGTGATCTTTATACAATTATTAAGCTAAATCAAATAAATTTCATCTTGCAACATTCCCGCTGCTGGAGACTTAATGAAGCCCTGCAGGAACCAGCTTTGAATCTCAGAAATTCGCGCTGAAACACTAATTCTCCACGCAAATCATTGCTTATTCATTGTTCTTTCTTCTTGATACTCAGGTGTGATCGCCGCAAAATCCCGCTTGTCACCGATCTTGAATACGATGTGTTTATCACGGAGCATGTTCCCAAGACACAGCTCCTTGTTGTTAGTGTCACGTCATCTCTGTAAGTGAAAGTCGCGCATTCTCTATTTTCTTCGAGAAACCTCGGGACTCGCTACCTCCTTTTTGAAAGCCAACGCCTTTTGGTTTTGAGTGAAGAAGGGCGCGTGTTCATAAGTTATAAGTGACGTTAATTGGAAACATTTCTAACTCTTTCCGAAAGTAACGACGCCGCCTCCTTCCTTCTACACTTCACCCTTCAATAGAATAAAAAAAACTTGCAGATTTTTTTCGTTTTGTTTTTTTTGTTCTTGATCATGATTCATTTCTCCTTTAGCTTTTCATCCCTGTTATCAACATGCATAATTTATTCTTTCAACTGGTCTTCCCATATTTCTTATAGTACTAGTTCAGAGAATTTGATTAAACATCATAACGGCTTAAGAAAAGTCAACACTTAGCTGGAGATGTAATTGACCACGATAGTTCAGTGCGTCCAATCCGTAAGCCTTAAAAAGTAGTCCAAACGTGTTAAGTGGCATGTCTCAATGAAAACTGTTTCGTTTGCTTGTCCATGGTACAGTCTTTCACTGTAAATCAGCTTGAATTTCTCAGATGAACATCCCAATCTTGAATAGACTTTTCACTTTCGGAAGGTATTGAAGAAACCGAGGATTTTGTGGTCAAACAACCATCATCGCAGCACACACATATCCATATTTTGTCGACAAAGACAGATTATTACTTTTCAGCCTGGATTTCCATTGCATCCTCCCCTCGTTTAACATTCTTCTTTATGTTTTCCACGAGGTTTGTAATCTTGTGTTTCCGTTCTTCCCTTTTTCGCCTCCTTAATTCCACTGAACTCTTGTTTTTTGTTGTTGTTCTGACAGTTATCCTGACGCAAGCCCTTGTGATAGTATGTTGGATCAGCTGTTTCATGAGAAAAATCGCAATCGATCGTTACCTTGTGTCCAGGTAATCTTCACAGTAATGCTTCAGTGTTCTCCATTGGTCCATTAGTGTCCTTAAGAATTACCTGCGAAAACAAGTCCTTCGATGCTAAGTTGAAGCATAGTTAGTGGAGGAGACTGGTTATGAAAGCCTGCGAACTTCAACCGCCGACCGGTTAGCTCAGACCGCCGACCGGTTAGCTCAGTTGGTAGAGTTCCGGACTAACGTGCGGGAGGTCGTGGGTTCAAACCCCGGCCGGACCAACACTCAGGGTCTTTAAATAACTGAGGAGAAAGTGCTTCCTTTGCAATGACATCGGCAAATGGCTAGACTTTCTAGTCTTCTCGGATAAGGACGATAAAACCGGAGGTCCCGTCTCACAACTCTCCACAATTAATTCTGTGGGACGTTAAAGAACCACTAGGGACGTAACGAACCCTGGCTGTGACCACCCCTGGTGCTGACCTGTCTCGGGCCCGCAGTAATTGGCTCCACGCTGTTGCGGTGGCAGTTTGGCGAAGATGAATAAAATAAAATAAAATAAGGCCAAAGCGTCGAATGTTGTTGTTTCCCCGTCACGTGACTTTGACTTTGCACACTCCAAAACAAACTACGGTTGAAGCAAACAGCACCTTGGATGGCGTGGCCCGTAATCAGATTGATCACTCTTGTATTAAGGATTTCGTTCACGGAATCGAAAGCGACAATCTTCGACAAATTCTCTTGGAATGGTAGACCAAATTCGCCTTATTCGTGCCTTTCCGACCTCCCTTTGCAATGCTAGGTCAGTGTTGGATCGTAACAGACAATTACCCAGCTTTTTTGTTAACCGCTAAACATTCACATATTGAACGAGACAGAGGAAGCAGTAAAACACATCTACAAAAACTGAATAGTTACAGTAGTCAAGGATCACATGTGTTTACAGTCTGACGATCGTGAAATCTTCGCAAATAATTTCGCAACACCTTGTACAACACAAAAACAGTACCACTCAGTAGCGTTTAATCGAATGGTTACGCGTAGCATTGTATTCACAGGCACAAACGTTAAAACCTGTACCACTGATAGTTAACATTTTGCGGTGCTCTTTTTTTTTTTCTAAAAGGCGCAGAATGATCCTTTCCGATTGGTCCGTTACGACATTTCAACAGCTTCACGTGGTCTTTCTCAGTCCCAGTCCCTGCTCTTGAGACGGCACAACGCTGTGCCGGGCATGTTTCTGGTAAGTCGTGGTGTAAGTGCCTTAGATAAGCTGCCCCTTTGCTTTTTCTTAGGTTCGTTTGTATTTGTTTGTTTGTTTTTTTGTCTCGTAGAGATACATTTTCACGTTTTGTTATCTGCTTTGTAACTATTCCAACTCATTCAACCTCTAAACTTTGGGTGAAATGTCCAAAAAATATAGAGCGTTTTTACTCACGTGACCAGCGGCCATATTAGTTTAATGAAACAAAAGAACGTATTTGCATAAAAATAGAGTTTAATTCCCAGAGGGTTCGCCTACTACACCAATATGGCAGCCCTTTCTTCGTTCGTTGGTATAAACCAACTTGGCCGCTATGAAGTCATGTGAAAACGGTCGATATTGGTGGTAAATAGTGGCTTTGGTTGGGAATGAATGGTAACTGAGAAGTCGCACGATTCTATCTACAGATGTACACTGGAGGAAAACTCTTGTTTGCTGATCATATATTTAATGGCTACGGAAATGCAAAGAAGGATTTTCTGAAACAGGTATAATATGGCAGTCCAGTTATCTCTCCCCTCTTTAGTGTTGTAATGGGCTCTGCGCATAATTGCTTAGTTTCCGCCAAAATGTTTGTGACTTTATGTTTCAGCCTCTTGTTACCTGTTATACCCGACTATCATTTCAAAACACCTTCGTTTCTTGGCTGGCGTTTAAATTATCACTGTTTGCCAGCTGTCACTTACCGCCACTGCGGCGGCAATGAGCAGTTTTCAACTGTGTGTCTTTTAGTCAAACCCAAGTAACCACTAAGTAACCACTTTGGCTAGTCACAACAAGCTTAAATAGCAAGTGCTGCCAGTCGCATTTCCTTTTTGTAATTGCTCTAGAAAGTGACGTAGGTTTTACCAACCAATCATAGCGAGAAAATACTAGCAAGCCAGTCATATTTTTTTCTGATTGGTTCAGATCCTGTGATTGATTGGGAAAGCGCGCGCCACTACCAAACCCAAAACGAACGCGAATGACTTGCGACACATTATTAAACACCGTTCCTTTAACTTGTGTGATGCGAAGTGGCTGGCTGATTAGTTCCACAAATCAGACATTTATTGTGTTTGTTTTTAGCTAAAAGTTGATACCAACGTATTGTTTTGAACAATACCATTTGATGGAGAAATCTACTAGTTAGTTGGCTCCTAGTTACAACCCGAACCATTCAACGGCATACAAGACAATATGCCTCAAATGTAACGCTTCTGGGAGTCTTAACCGGGTTGTTTCATGTGATTCACTTTCGCTTACTGTTTATTTATTTTTTTTTTCGCTTGTGCTGTTGTGGTGTCCTTGCCTTTGTCTTAACTGTTTGCCCCTGTCATCTTGTATTTAGTCTTCTTTTTTTTTGTTAGGCGAAGCTAATAAAATAAAATAAAATAAAATCTCCAAGAGATTCGATACCCGTTGATCTCAACGTCATTCTGTGTTACTTTGTAGTTTTATAAATAGTCAAACAACTATTGATGGGCTAAGTAATTAAGTGCTGAAATGTTACAGAAAAACGTTTGTTTCTGTCTTAGATTATGAGAACAAGAAAAGACGCCCTGGAAGGGAAAGCTCTACCCTCGGACTTTCGCCTTAGTCCTACACGCGGCCGCTCAGGACCGAGAGCCGCTTGGGGTGGGGAGATTGGTGGTGTAAAAATCAGTGACCGCACATTGAACACGAGTCCAGTTGCAAGTGAAATACAGGTCTGTCAACCCAGCACGAGAATTGATTCTGCTAATACCACTGGCTCCCTCAGTTCGGCCTCCATTGAAATAAGGTAAGCTTCTTTTTCTCCTCAAACAATTTTGTAACAACAATAATAATAATAATAATAATAATAAATATATCTAGTTACCATATTAAAACGTCTCATGAGGAAGTAACTGTCCCCCAAAACTGTCCCCCCCCCCCAAAAAAAAAAAAAATAATGATAATAATAACAGGGTTGTTGGGCGAGTGCATTTCGAGGGTCACTCGCCCGAATGGCGAGTGCTCTCAAAATTAAGTGTCCAACCCTGTCATAATAATAATAACAATATCTTTATCAACTTGACAAAATATGTCTAAAAACGTGTTTTACAAAACAAGTGGTACATTTTGTCTTCAAACAGTAGATTGGTGGGCAACAGCGCAAAAAAAAATTCCTTTGGAAATTCTTGACAAGAAGTCAAAATCACGTCATTTGGCAGACTCAATCATTGATAGTTTAAAACTAGTCATATGACGAAACTGCACACACCTCGACAGGCGTTTCGAACATCGCTCCTCTTCAGAAAGTGCGCCTTAATGCGCAACCAATTAGTCATTTATCTGTTTATCGTGGCTTCGTGTGCTAGTACCCAATGCGTAAGGACAAAGTTCAAGCCATCTTAAAAGTGATAGGGAGTACGAATCAGCTCCGAATACAAATATCTTTGTTCTTTGGCTATTGTATTATGAAAAAGGTCAATGTGCAATAAGGCATAGTGCATTTAATAAAAGATAAAAGAGGGTATATTTGCAAAGGCATAAGTATTAGGTATTTTAAGTATTATCAAGTATCCTATTTCGCCATGGAAGAGCACTTTTAGTGAAGTAGACTGCGTAAAAAAATGAAGTTGTGGTTGTTGTTGACTTGTGGTATTTCAATTTCATTTCAGGGGTGGTAGCAGCTCTGCTGCGAGTTTCGTTAATCTGGGTTTGTCAATTGACTCGCCATTCCCCATGCACAATAAAAAGTGGATTGCGCCAACAGAGATGATTCCCGAGCATCGGCGAGTGCAGACGACAGCATGGTGACATGCGTGCCACTAAAATTGGAAATAAATCTAAAATAAGAAAATATTGATGAAAGTGAACAGTGCAGAAAAAATGTTATTTAAATGTGGCATGTTCAAAATGCTGTATTAAAGAAAATATTTTTATCGTATATTTATATGTAATTGTCATCGACGATCGTTTCTATGACTCATTGACATCAAAAAAACGTCCACTTCTTGATAAAGGCGAGCGATGCTTTATCGAAGGACGAATGATAATTCCGTTTAGAGCAAGTCTTTCGTATAGATCAATCTAAACCATTGATGAGTATCTCACGTAAGCTCTATCGATAAGCAGGCATACCTGCTGTGAGCATTCTCAAGCAGAGTAGTAAAATATTTTCATTACTGAATTAAAAGATAATTATGCGAATTGTTTTATGTCGTGGTCTTAACTCGGAGAATGGCTATGCCATTCCCGAGTTCTTGCTTTAACTCTGACCCCGCACTCTGTCCTTCGCTTTCTGTTAACATTTGTAAATCCGCTGACCAGTGCATAACGCTTCCCATTTATTCCTCAATTTAATAAACTGAATTTGCAGCCATTAAACTGCACACCTCAAATAACGATCGTTGAGAAGGCTAAATAAAAAGGCGAATTTCATCAAGATACTACGGAAAGGTAGGAAATATATGGAGAAGTGGAAGAACTTGCTCCTGATTATTTTGTCTGAGATAACCGGAACTGGTAGCAATCGGCTATTTGTTTTCAAGAGTGCTGGCTGTTATGCTTAGACTTATTAAGCTTCTGTTTTGGAACTTTTGGTAACGTTACCTTGCAAAGGAAACAAAACCGTAGTTATAAACAGGAGTGGTGTATAATTCTATATCTCTTGATTTTCTTCTGGTTGCAAGCCGGTTTGAAGACTTTTTTTTATCAGGAGAAAAATCAATCAACAATGATTTAGATAAACATATACAGGCAAAATTTAACGATAGAAGAGTCCGACGTTTCGGCGACATCTTGGCGCCATTGTCAAGGGAAACTAAATTAAATATGCGATTTCAAGAGTAACTAAGGGTTCAGAGTCACTAATTTGCATAAGTTAGACTCTTCTATTGTTAGTTTTTGCCAGAAAAATCAATGCTGTATTTATTTTAGAGGTATTGAACAAGGTAATATTGGCGCTTACTCTTTATATCTAGACTCGGATAATGTTCAACGCGTTCACGTACTAATTGGCTTTTCGAAATCCGATACTCACCTCTCAGGATTGCCATCGATTTTATGCCAAAGGGTTTTTCGTTTCTCTCGAACAAACTTGAAGAGAAAGACTGTTTTCTTTTCTTTTCTTAAGTTTCCTTGTTTATTCAATGGCATATGCTTAAACATTGAATTGGCGTCTCACTACCGGGCCGGTCCACCCGCACTATCCACCTTCAGTTCGGTAAATAACTCGTAAAATTTGTCGGTTGCCGATTGCTTAATTCGACGATCTTTTTTTTTTGGCCCCTAGCTGATAATTACTCAGAGTGGTTTGTGTTTTTTAAGCGAGTGTGTGTGTCGATTCGCCATCGCTTTTATTTCTAGTTTGAGTCTTGATGATTAGTTATAATTTTTGATTGGAAGTAGACTACTATACTATATTATGTCACCATTTTGATTGATAGCTTAGTATCTCTAATCACCATATGACTTAACGCAGTGAGATGGATCTTAATACTCTTCGAAACACTTGAAACCCCATTTCGGAGTTGCCGCCGAAATCATTTGTTATTGGCTGAATTAGCAGGTGCGGCAGGTGACAGACAGACAGCCTGAGCAAACCTGTTTGACTTTAACAGCGCTCCGTTGTTACATGGAGCATGCGCCACATTCCACATCAAGTTTTCTTGCTGGCCGCTCTATCGTTTTGGCAAAAGGATTAACATCGCCTGGGAATAGGCAGTACCACACGCTCGAGAAATACGGCTGGTCGAGTAATGTTATTGCTGATAAAGCGATGATTTCGCGAGTGCATGCGCCATTTTACGTGGGAACTAATTATCATATTTGAATATACATGACTGCCAATCTTCACTCTTAGCGATTTGTCATGGCAAACAAGAAAGACGTGTTGATTTACTCCGAGTCGATTCAACGTTGTTTTTGGTCGAAAAGTTGCGGGAAAGGTGCACGTGCTTCCTGTGCACTCAAAATAAAGCAACACAAGCGAAATCAGATATGATTAGGAAGCGATTGACGAAGTGTGTTCTCTTCTTTATAATTGTAAACTGTGGCTTTTATATCGCTGTTCTTTTCTTTAAGTTTTTCGCATCCTCCTTCGAGAAAACCTCACAAATAAAACGAGACTTTCTATCTTCAAGACAAGACCTGGTATCCAGTGCAGCAAAAGCAGCATCTGGGTGAGTACACATGACGTTTTGTAAACGTATTTGTTTTCCTTTGTTGCGATACTTGATTTTTAAATGACACAACAGGTGGTTGCAATAGGCCATTTCCGAGTTCATGACTGCCTCCTCTTCAAAGCGAGTCTAAGTGCGACGTTTTTGTGATGGTAATCAGTTCTACTTTACATATGAATGAAAACTGATTTTCATAACAAAAACTTCGCACTAGACTCGCTTTGAAGAGGAGGCAGACATGAACTCGGAAATGGCCTATTGGGAATAACCTGAGAATACCGGGCCACTTTGATCTACCTTATTTGCAATTGTTGGAGGCTTTTAAAGGACAAAGCACATCAAACGGCTACTATTATTATTCAATGGTCTGTACATAAGTGGTCCTGTATTCCATACTAAAACTGCTTACTAAATTTTTGCTTGTTTCGAGACAAACCGTTTTAAAAATCCTGAACAAAATGGAGCCAAACCTTCGCTATGTTACCTGTCAAATGGGGCCGTCTTGCTAATTTTAAAGTGCATTATATCTACCAGTGTCGATTCTATTATGAAGCCGGGCCTGTATGTTGGGGTCATTGACCTAGACCTGGGAATTTATGTGAAATATTATCGCTGGCAGTTGGAGGGGAATATACCACATACCCCCAACCAAACGTGAAATACCCTTATTTTTTAGTTGGTACAGTTTCCTCACGCAAGCACACGTCACTTACATACAGACCGTGGACGCCTTTAAGATAAGAGTCCAGCTGGCGCCCAATAATATATAATATAATCTACACAACAACTTTCTGTGACTAGCGTTTCAAGAAGAGTAAATTCACTCCCTTACCACGCCGGCCAGTGCAACATTTTCATTTTTTTCATACGGATTGGTGAGGTTGAGTTGTGGCTCAGACTCTGGAAAAGCGGTATTGCAATGCGAGACCCACCCAGTGGGCGCAATATCAACTATATGTTGGTAGTCAGCTAACTCATTCCTTTTTTTCTCTTGTAGTTGCATTCCTAAAACCAACGTGGTTTTCCTGAAGACGCACAAAACAGGCAGTAGCACCCTGTCTAACATTCTAAACCGGTTTGGAGACAAACGTCACCTCGTTTTTGTAGTTCCAACGCAACGCTACAATCGCCTTGGATGGCCATGGTTTTTCCAAGAGGACTACATGATCCACTACAACCATACCAAACCCAACATGCTTTGCAGTCACGCACGTTATAACCGAGAGGTCCTAGAGCGAGTCATGCCGAATGACACAGTGTATGTGACTATTTTGCGAGAGCCAGTGGAACATTTTGAGTCTACTTTCTCATACATGGCGTTTGGCGATATGCTGGGAATCTCAAACGAAACCGATCCCTTGGAAGCATTCTTTGAAAACCCTAAGGACGTTCTGGTGAATTATGTGTTGAACAAGGATTTGAGAGTAAATAGCGACCGTCTGAAGCTGATACGAAATGGGATGTTCTTTGACCTGGGCTTGGAGAGCAAAGATTTCGATGATACAGAGAAGATTCGCCAAGCCATTCAAAGGCTTGACAACGAGTTCGATCTTGTCTTGCTGACAGAATATTTCGAGGAGTCCATGATTATGCTGAAAAATCTTCTCTGTTGGAACACAGAAGACATGGCTCACTTCCATCTTAATGAAAGACGCAAATCAGAAAAGAGAAATATATCAGTTGAGCTAGTCAGCAAAATCAAGCAATGGAACAATGCCGATACCGCACTATACGAACATTTCAAGGAAGTTTTCTTAAAGAAGCTAGCGGCGCAACCTGAAGATTTTTTGTACGACATGAATGATTTGAAAGCCCAAAACGAGGCTTTGCGGGACATTTGCTTGGAGTCACTCTCCGAAAAAGACGAGGGGTATCAAGATGTGGATATTAAGGGTTTTAAAATTCGTTCAAACCTGACGGAACCAATGAGGACAACGTGCAATAAAATGACTTGGAATGAGATTAAGTATCTGGGTTATTTTAGGTACAAACAAAACAAGATGTTCGGTTCCAAGGATGAACCAAGGACCTTTTGGGGACACCTTAAAAGATGGCTTTTGTCAGGTTTGTATTTGCGCGGGAGTTGACCTTGTTAGACCGTAGATGAAGTGGTTCTTATACAACCTCTTTGGTCACTGAGCAATTTGTCCCAAGCGACCCCCTCTAACACGGCAAAATGAACAAAACAAAAACCAAACAAACAAATAAATAAATAAATAAATAAATAAATAAATAAATAAAGACGTGTAATGAATTGTGACAAAAATCGATAACTTTTACAATGCCTGTTCATTGGTCGCATACACTTTTCGCCTTGTCGATAGAAAGAGTTGTAAAGGAGTCTAAGCAGACACGTCGACCAGTATTCGCGTCAAGGGGGCGTCAGGCATGCTTTTCTAACACATGTACAAACGTAGGCCTCTCCCTTAGCGAAAATGTTTGTCGGTGGCACGTGTCCTGTCAATTCGTCTATATCTAAATGACTGGAGCGTTCATCAAGTCTTCACTCTCAAAACAAATTTTCCTTGATTCCAAAGTTTAGTTAAAACGTGGAAATAACATTTAAGTATGCAACCATTTGCATGTTATTATCGCCTATTTTGATAACCTGCAGGCAAGCTTTTTTGGGGGGTCTCGGGTAGATTTACTTCGGGCTCCAATCCTCTTGCGGCTCCCTTCGCTCTCCGCATATTCCCGAAATAAATCTTAGCCGTGACTCTAAGCACAGAAATGTAGCACCTCTGAGGCTCTGACATCCAAAACAAAGCACTTTAATTTAAATTTTATTGGTTTTGATGTCCCACTGCACAATTTGCCCAACCTCGCCCCAGGGCCTCTCTTATTCCCGTCCTGTGGAGTGAGAAAGAAGAGAGACCCTAGGAACGAGGTTGCAATGTGCTCTCCAGCAAGGAGGCTTGTTCGAGAGCTAGTGTTTTTACTTTTAAATTTTCCGCGCCAAGCCATTTTGAACTGGCTAATTCATGTAATAATGGCGTAGAATAGGCGGTTATGTTATCCTTCTTTTGTAGACTTAAATGTTACTTCCTCGTGTTAAAATAAAATTTGGAATGTAGTAATTACTTCCACTGAAGAATGGTGTCCAAAATATCGCTTGGATGTAAAATGACTAAACATTTTCAAGGCTAAAAAGTGTAAAAGAGGGTAAATTGTAAATTTTTGAGACATGTTTGAAGTTAACTTTGTGTCCAAAATGTTCGGTTTTTACATTTTACCCTTGTTGATTTTTTGTCACTTCCAAGAATATTAGCTCAATTTTCATGACTTTGGACCATATACATGGATTTAAAAACAGATCGATATTAGAATAACATAAGCCCAATGTTGGTCACCTCGCATTTTCCTCCCTGAATTTACTATGATTGTCATTTTGGAACGCTATCAGTGAGAAAGGAATTCTCGGACATCAACATATTAAAAAAAAACAATCTAGGACTTGGACCTAAGACTTCGCTTACGAACAACTTTCCTTAACCACTAGCCCCCACGTCACTGTCTGCACATTGTTCAATTTTTAAACATAATATAATTCAGACGCTTATCCTACACTCTTTTGTAAACCTATATCAATAATCACTAGCTGAGAAATGATTTATAAAGGTAACTGCAAAAGGTCGGTCATCAAACCTCAACACAAAGCTAACCGCGTTAAAATCATCACTTAGGCCTAATCACTGCAGAGCTGGTGATGATATTCTATGCCACACTCAAATAAATATTAAGTTGCAAACTTTCCTGCCATCTTGTTCTTCAGTGGTCAAGAGGTAAGAAGTCTTTGAACTAGCGGGAGTATGGACTCGGACATGGATTTTTAATTTCTTATTTGCTCTTTCTGACAAGTCCCGCGACATGTTCCAAATTGACGATAATCGTAAGTTCCGAGCAAGTTCTGAATTAACGACAGTCATCAATTTGGAGTGGAGATCATGTTGGTTAATTAGTGCCACAACCTGCGTCGCAAACCTTTCCGTCGGTTTTCCTACGAAGTTAGTTCTTCAGGTTCCACGAAAACTGGAATAACAGCTTCGTTTTTACACATCAAGATCACTATCGCGGCGTTATTCCACATTACTGGCCGCCACTACCATTCACTGCCCGTAATTACACATCAATGCCCATTACGATACATTATTTGCCTTTACTACACTTCGCTACCCGTTATTACACATCCCGGGAAAAATAAAGAATTATTGGGACCAAATAACTGCAACGCACACAAAGAACCCAAGAAGAGAGAAACCCTTGGAAACAATACAATACATCTATTAATTCTCCCAAATTGGGTTTTTCAGAACCAATTTACAAAATTATTCACTAAATATAATGTACAGCATAGGTAAAACATTACATGTATAGAAGACAGTTAAATTGGGATACAAGAACTACCATAAAATTTTAAAAGTTAAAAAGTGTTATAAGCAATTAATTATAAAGAACAACAAACTATGGGTAACTATTCTAGTTCCGCCTTCTGATTATTTCGAGCCTGGCAATCTTTTTAAAAACCTCAATAGAGGCAGAGTTTCTAATATCATTGGAAAGACTGTTCCAGTATTTGGACGCCCTGAAACGGAAGGCACGCTGTGGGGCGGAGGTCCGGCACTGAGAGAAATTAAGTTGATTGTTCTGTCTGGTGCAATACGAGTGAGTTTCTGAGCGTTTTACAAAATTAGTACTTAAGTTGCCGATTGAGGATCATTGAGACATTTAAAGATCATAGTCACATCACGTAAGCATAGTAGCTCTTCAATGGTGAGCCAACCGAGTTTATGTAAGACTGGTGTAATGTAATTAAATTTTTCTGTGTTAGTAAGTATTCGGCCGGCAAAGTTTTGCATAAGTTGTAGCTTATGTACGTTTTCTTTAGAAGTTCCGGACCATACAGTCGAGCAGTAGAACAGTTTGCTGAAAACTAGGGAATTTAGGATTATGTACAGTACATCTTTAGAGAACAAGTGTCGTACCCTATTCATTTGAGCTAATGTTGACAAAAGAGAAGAGGTCAGGTTGAAAGTCAGGTTCGAGTCAAGTGTGACGCCAATGTCCTTGACGGAGGTCACAGGAGCTAGGTCTTTACAAGGAAGGGTACGGTGATGTTTCTGGGCGACTTGGAGATAAGTTTCCTCACCCCGAACAGGACAAACTTGATTTTTTCGGGGTTGATCAAAAGGTGGTTTGTGCAACACCATTCTGAAACATGTTTGAGATCTCAGGTCGGCAACTTGACGTAGACATGAATCAATAGAGAGATTTAGCATCGCGTTTGCGGCAAACAGCAAACGTCAGGCTGAAATTTGCCGTAGTACTATGCGCCGCTTTAGGACAAAAGTGTCATGTGGAAGACCGCTGATAAGGGAAGGAAATGTGGATCGCGGGCTCAAAAAAGAGAGAAGTGAAAGGGGTAGTGACACAGACCGGAAGGAAAAGGCTTGAAGGGGTGCTGGGGAAGGAATCGCGAGGTCAGGCGAACCGAAAATGGCCAAAATTTGTCGACCCCACCTGTCAATCCAATCGATCAAACTGGGATCACGTGACCGGACATGTTGGACGGCGCGTCGGTCCATCAGAGACAACTGGTGCTGGAGATGGGTGTAGCCATAATGGTAGGAGCTGCAGTCCTTGCCCGTCCAATCGCACCATCCCATTTCGCGCACGAGGAATCGGGGAGGGGGTGTTTGGGAGCCCGGCAGACGTTTGAAAAAGAAACCGTCCATGTCCACCACGAGACAGATGCGTTGCAGAGCGTCCATGGTCGCGGCGTACATCGTCGCGAAGTGTCCCCATTCAAGACATAGAGGCCTGCAAGGTCATTCCCTCTTGGGCTCAGTAGTATCCCGCCCTACCCAAGATTTTGAATCACACGCATTGCAAATAGTTTTTAAAGTACCTTTTATTGTCAATTGCTTTTTCAAAAAAGAACCACAGGTTTTTCAACATTCAACTTGACCTTGGTTTATATGATTTTCTTCACGATCCTTTCCGTTAGGGTCCGCTTGCTCGGAAATCCCTCGATGGCCTTGATCATGCGACGATCGGCGGCATGCTTGTCCCTCAAAGTGTTGGCCTTGCCGTAGTCGATGTCGGGTTGTTTGGCAATCTTGTCCAACCGGTTGATGCCTGGGTACCCGCGTTTCAAGCGTTTCTTGAAATGCGTGCCAGGGCCCATGTACTGATAGCCCGGCCAGTGAAATTCCAGGCCCGTTTTGCCCAGCCATTTTTGCACGTCCACCCCGCGGCCGCTGCATCGTCGCTTACTCGTCCTCTTCATCGTAGTCCTCTTATCGAGTGGGTGTCACGTGCGCTTCCCTCGCTCCCAATCTTCCCATCCTGGTTGGGTTCTCAACCGTCTCACTGCCAAGGGTGTTTTCGACTTTTCTTCCATGGTCTGTCGCCTTTTATCCATGGCCCTGGCGACAGCCCCCCATAAATCGTCCTCGACCGTGGCGCTTAGACGCTGGATCTGGGGCGTCTTTTTCAATCGGCGTTTACCCTGTTTGAGGTCCCACGCATCGAAGGGGGTCCTCCGTGTAGGCTCTTCCTCCTCCTCCTTTTTCAATTTCACTTCCTGAGGGGTTAGGAAGGGCCAGTCGTCTTCCTCTTCCTTTTTGACTTCCACCCAGGGAGGGAATGGGAGGGGCCAGTCCTCGTCCTCTTCTTCTTTTGCCTTTTTGAACAACCGTTTGGGTTTTCTTGGCACTTTGGGTTTCACGTCCGTCCCTATTGCCTTGCTTATCGTTGTCTTGGCAGGGGTCCTACCTGTGGGGGCTCCCCCTCCGTTTTTTGGGCCACTTTCACCATGCGTCGCATCCATTTGTCGAAGACACTGCTCACCAAGTCCGTTTCGGGGGCGTCATCATCGTCGGCTGTCCCCTCCGTGCCTGCTACGGGAACGTCCAAGGTTCGCTGTTTTTTTCGTGGCTCGATGCAGGGCCCGCGATACGGGCTTCAACTTCATGCGTTTGGCTGCAGGCGACAGGTGGGGATCCTTCAACAACCATTCCTCTTTGGCCGCCAAGGTGGCCGCATGGGTTAACAGATGGTTCTGCACCAAACCGGCCTTGTGTTTAGCCACCCAAGGAGCGAATTCGCGTTTGCGTACGATCAACATTTCTTCCATGACGAGACGGTGATGCGACCGGTCACGCGTGCTTCACCGACAAGGGTCGCACATTAGGCGTCGTCTGAGTTCACCTCCTACACCCTTGGTTCTTTTCGGCTGGACATTCGAAGGCTAGACTGTTTTTTCTTCCTTGGCCGCTTGCAACAACAGTCCCCGCCATAAGCCACTGCCCGTCTGTCGAAGCAAGAGAGCGCGTCGTCGGGTCAAAGAATTTTTGCGCTTGGCTAACTCGCGCAAGACCTTTTTATGCTTTTACAACCGGGTCACGACGTCCGGGGTGACCCTGGCATGCCCTTTCAACGTGTTCAACACCAATTCGCTGATGGCATTGATCTGATCGGCGTTGGCGTGCCGTAAGAGGTCGTGGCGGTATTGCCCGCGGGCATCTCGAAACAGACTTTCCAAAAACGGCGACTGACGTCTAAGACGTTTCATCTCGAGAGGAACCGTCTGCGTTGACCAGGGTCCATGTTGTCTTTTATACCCTGATTAAGAAGTAAAGGAAACGCAGTGTTTTATGGTCTTCTCTTTTCTTGTGGCAACTTCCAGGGCTTTTTTGGCGGGGTCATATGAGGCAACAAGGGCAGGCTTTCTTTTTGCGAGGACAGCATCTTTCCCTTTTATCGCGTCCACGCAAAGGTGGAACCATCGGGGTGACGCACCAACCCAGACCTGCGTCCTTTCATGGCAGCACGTTCTACTCTGCTTGCATTGTACCGCTTTTTGGTGGCGGCCTCCAGGGCTTTTTTGGCGCCGTACCCCGCGGCACCACTGACGGCTCCTAAAGCGGTCGCTTTGTCCGCGGCGATAGCTGCAGGCAGAAGGGCTAGTAGAGGAAACAGGTCCCTCTTGTGACGTTGCCGTTTAGTCGTCCGTCGTTGCGACACTCTTTGCTTTGGCATGCTCGCTTGCTGAGTGACTTCTCGTAGGCACTGCGTTCCCTTTTTATGTCGGACGGTGGAGCTTGGAAAAGGCACCGTGATGTTTTTCATGACACCAATCACGTCGCGCATGACCTCACAGGCTTTTTTGGGCTGCACCACCCAAGGCTTCTTCCCCTTGTTAAGTGGAGGGTCGTCTCCACCGACGTGTCGAGGTGGTCTTCTTCTTTTTTGTCCTCGTCGCACTTTTGGCCATGGTCTGACGTTTCGAGGATGGTAACAATGTTGGAGTGATTTCATCGCAATAAGGTAGAACCGTCAGATTAACGTGTTAACACGGAGTTCCCTCGTTTTCTCACGCGTGTTGTCCTCCTCTTTTTCCTGTTTGTGGCTGCCTCGATGGCTTTTTTGGTACCGTAACTCACAGCACCTCCCACTGCTCCAAAGGCGTCCGCTTTGCCCATCGAGAGGAAACAGGCCCCCCCTTGTGACGTCGCCGTCGAGTCGTCCGTCGTCGCGAAACTCTTTGCTTGGGCATGCTCGCTAGTTGAGTGACCCCTCGTAGGCAGTGCGTTCCCTTTTAGGTCAGACGATGGGGCTCGGCAAAGGAACGGGTGTACCTTTCGTCCTCCAAGAGGTCCGAAAAGACCCGGTACGTATCGTCGGAGGCCGGATGCAGATCCAAGAAGACGTACCCAAAAGGTCGGGCCGTGACGGTTTCGTAGACGTCTAACACGTCGGGCCAATGTTTGGGAAAGGCTTGCCTGATGAGGTTGGTGAACCCCAACTGATCGCGAGGACTCTTGAAGGCCACGATGTAATGCGCATTACGCGAAAGGGTCTTGGCGTACTTACCAGGGGGAAACATGTCTTGACAGAGATACAGCACGGTGATGTTCCAATGGTGCGAGTCTTTGGTAAACAGATCCAACACGCGTTTGTCGTTGCCCCCTTCGTCCATCAGGTCGTCGAGGACCAAGATCCCTCCTTTCGTGCGACTGAACCAACGTTGTAATTGATCGCTCTCGGATATGTCTTTGTGCATGTGTACCCCCAGTGGAGTCAACGCGCGGAAGCCCTCTTGCCACACCCCATAACAATAGTGGACGTTGGGCACCACGTCGCAAAAGTATCGGTGAGGAGCTTTCAAGAGTTTTGTGACAAATACCGTCTTGCCAAACCCCGAGTGACCCACCACCAACAGGCTACTAGGAGCAAGGAGTCGATTTTTATACCACCCGCTTTCAGACATCTGAGCATGGTATTCAATGTCAGACGCCCCGTGAGAGGTTTTGGAGAGTTTTCGAAAGACCTTGGCCAACGTCACGGTGTCTTTGACCATCTTGATCTTTTTCCTTTTGCTCCGCACACGTTTAGGTGGGCCTGGTTTGGGACCGTATTGTTCCTGCAACCGTTACATCATACCCATCCACGTGGCTTGAATGGGTAAGGGAACCGCCGAGGTAAGTTGCGGAGGTACGAGCCCCGTCACAGGTTGCAAGTCAAGGCGTCGTTGGGCCATATTGATACGGTTTTCCTAGTGTGCGCCCCCCTTTTATATAGACAAAAACCCACACAGACACCGCTTTTTTTTAATGTTTTATTAAGAACGATCTCGTTGTTGTTGTTAATACACAGTATCGTTGTTTTGGCCTTCCGGGATCCCCGTGATCATTATAAGCATGTCCATCAGACGCATGGGCACGTGGTTACTCTGGCGAATGGGGCCCGTCAAACGATGCCACGCCAAATTGCGTCGCACTAACCGCTTGAACCAGGCAGCAGTGCGAGCGTCGTTCTTCACGAAATCGTAACGACCAAAATACTGTTGAAACGTCTGTAACGTGCCTCCCAGACTGCAATCCACCAAAAACAGGAGGGCATAAGCACCGCACGTGTTGCTGTTGATGGCTTGCAAACTGCGCTCGTTGAAATGAATGGTGGACCAATGCTTTTCCAACCAGTCTTCCAGGGCGGGCGCCCCGTAACGCCACAAGGGCAACCCAAAACTGTCCATCACCAAGCAGGTATCACTCCCCTCCTCCTCTTCGTGGGAGACGATCGTGAGGGTCCACGTTGACGATATACCCTTGCGCACGGTCTGGGATGGGTAGAGGGGACAGTCTATCGCTGAGAAAGACCCCGGCAAAATAAGGACCAAGGTGGGGGTCGTCTTCGGCCAAATGCGGCAACTGTTCGTCCGTGGTGGGCACCAACTCCATGGTGGGACTGACCTAGGCCTGCCTTCTAACGGCTCTTTTATGTGCCATAGGCATTGTACAACACGCCTCCTTCGTGGGTGATTTGCATGACGTTCTCAAATTCGCCGTAAATGACCACCGTGGCCACATGACCCAACCCGGCATTCAAGTGAAATTGCACGCGTACGTTGCCCTGTTTTTGCGGGTTGAGAATTTTGCCGTCGGCATCCCCACTGGCCTCGTTGTCGAAAACGTACAAGGTGCAATTCTTGCCGTACCCACACTCTTGGGGCTGTACCAGGTTGGGTCGCCTTTCTTTCCAAGCTGAAGTGGCCTGCACGAGGCGGAAATACCCCACCAGATCTTTGTTGCCATTGCCCGCATTCAATTCGAGGGTCGTGCCGTGGGGATACTCTTCCCTGTCCACAAACTGTTTGAGCCACTGCAACCCAGACTGTCGAAAGAAGGCCGTCTCATGAAATAAGAAATGCACCACCACTTCCACAAAGGGTACCAAGGGTTTGCCCATGTTAAAGGCTCCGGAGTGAGGCTTGAAGTACAGCATGCGTTGTTTGCCATCCGTGTAGTATCCTTGTTCTCTCTTCATGGCTAGCACGGCAGCTTTCTGCGTGGCACTGAGGGCCCTGTAGTGGGCGTGGGGGTGCCACTGACTAGGTTGTTAGCCGTCAAGAGGGTGGCGATGTCGAATCAATCTTGTTGGAAACCCTGCAAGGGCAAGAGGGTCTCTCCATCCAGGCGGTCGTTGTTGATGAGGGTCTGAAAGAAAGCTTTGTACGGGTAGGTGTCCGTCTGGGAACTGATCAACGTGCCATTGAAGGTGACGCTGCATTGCTTGATCATGGTGTGGCACAAATTCTGTGCGGGGAACAGATTGTCCGAGGCTGCCACGTTGTTGCCATGGTGTTGTTTTATTTGAAATTCCAATACGAAGTAACTCCGTTCAAGTCCACATACTCGTTGACGCCCGACATGACAAATTGCATGGTTTGAATGCCCCCGCTGTCCGCTTTCACCAACACTATGCGATACTTCTCGTAGGAAGTATCCGTCGGGGGTACGTCGAAGATTTGCATAGTGGGATGCCAGGTGGTGGCGGCAGGTGCCCTTTCCTCACTCGTCGTGCTCACCGGCGTCCTCGTCGCCTCTGAGGTGTACGCTTGCGCATCTCTTTTATATACGCGCGTGTCCAGGAAGGCACCGTGTAAGGAGCCCCCAGCCAAGTCCCCCGACTTGAGGCGCAACGCCTTTCAGACCGTGCCGTTGAAGCCCCCCTCGAGGGCATGGGTGTCATGACGATGTGCCGCTTGACCATCATCAGGGTCCCAATATAACGTGCACACTGTGCTTGACGCGGTTACTCATTCTGTCGAGGACTTCGTCAGCTTTGCGTTTCAAGGCCCTCTTCACGTGCTTTTGTACCTTTCTGGCTCCGATTTGACCACCCCTTTGGAGCACGGGTCCGACAAACCGACTGAAAAGCCCTGAACCGTCTTGCGACGTAGGGGTGTACCGTGTCAGACTGCCTCCTCGCATGACTCGCAAATGCCTCGGATGCTAGGGAGTGTCCTTTTATACACGTCGACTGGATTGTCTGCACAGACCACAACAGGGTGTCTTGTTCTTCTCTTTATACACGCTGGCGAAAATGCAAAGTCAAGTTCGAGGGTCCCTCCCCCATATGCGCCAGGGCAGCGGCCATCTCTGCGATTTGCACTTCCATCACCTCGAACGAGGGTTGACGCATCGGCAGGTATTGCACGTGGGTGGGTTCGAAGTAGGCGTACCCATTTCGGTCCGTGGTGGAAAGGTGGACTTCTCTTAGGAGATCCGTGATGCGTTCGCCCATGATGGTGCTCTGACCCGCTTGCAGTAGACACGCAAACTGCGCGAGGGGGTGAAGAAGGTCTTTTCGAACCAACCCAATTCAAGTTGGTAAACTCTCAGGTCTGTTGATGCGTGAGAATGACCCACTGCCCCTAGATGGTGGCGGGAGGGGACTTGTAATGAATTTGGCGGAGCTGGGGTCCGGAAAAACTGTTGGTTGGGCCAATGCCTCCTAACAACACCATCAAGGCGTACGCAACGCCCACTGTGATGTGCTCGGAAGCGCGCTCGCATCGGCTTCTGTCGATTTGCAAAGTGGTGGGACCCGTCCAACGCATGGTTTGAAAGTACTCCGCATTGGTCTCCGGATGCTTCCATTCTTCGACGTCCGTACTGTGTTTTTCCGTGCACATGAAATAGTAGGCGATTCCCTTTGCAACTCGCACACAAGGGACCGCATGAAGGAGACCCCGTCATGGACCGACTCGTCCTGCAACAGGTCGTCCACAGTGACCACGGCCCTCACGTTGTTGTTGGCCACACTGCGTGTCCCGCGCGCATCTACCTTGGTCGTGTACCCCCGTTGATAGGCGAGTTGGGTGCCCGAAGGAAACTTTTGCAACAGGGTCGACCGGAATTCGTTCCGAAGGGGTAGCGACAGGCTCGCCAACCCCACTTGCCAGTCTGCCTCCGAACTGCAAGGAGGTGGGCAATTGCACCTTGTAACTTTTGTTGCAATTGGTCCTCGCGAATTGAGTTCCTCCGCCATCGCTTGGCAACGTCACGTAGAGCTCTTCCATGCGTTGAGGTACGAGGTGGGGATCCAACTATCGTATTTGGCCGGCCACCCTTTCCATCTCACCACCAAGTACTTTTTCGATGCGCAACAAGGTGTCGTCGTCCACGGTGACTTTTTGTAGATCCTCTTCGTAAAACGTGCCTTGCAGGGGCGTGCCATCCATTTCTTCGATTTTGTATGTGATGGGAACCCCCGGCACTACACGTTGCATGACAAACACTTCCTCCGTCCATTAGGGCAAATACCCTTTGTTGAAGAGTCGCGTGCGTTTGCTTAAGCGCACGCTATCACCTCTGGCCAATCGAGGACGCCTCCGATCAGGTTTCAACCGTAAACCGTTCAATCGCTGCCAGACAAACTCCTTCGTTCTCCGGCGTCACGTTTCTCGGTGCTAAACCAATGCTACGGTGCTTGGAGGCATTATACCAAGCCACTAGTCGAACCATCACAACATCGTAATCAACAAGTCTGTTAGTAGTTCATTGTATTCACGGCCTTAGTTCGATGCGTTCGAAAATCCTGTTAGAGTGATATTCTCAAGTTTGTCAGCTACAGTCCTTACTTTGTGCCCCTATGACGGCCACGAGCGATCGAAATACCTTGCGCAACATGACCCAACGGCATCGACTCCACGCGTCTGCGCAGGTCGTCATGGCTTTCGCACACTGACGAGTCAAGGTGGCGGACGGCCCGGTTTTATTACTTCCTGCGTCTGAAATGCAAGGTGACCGTCGTGCGCGTGCGACCCACTTGTGCCGTGGGCAACGCATGCCCCAACACATCCTTCAAACTCACGCTGGCCACCTCCAGTCCGTAATCGCGCACAGACCGAAATCGTTCTTGCGAGGGTTCGTAATACACACTACCCTCCCCTCGCTGCGGCACCTCTTGCAAGTGCGGCACCTCTTGCAAGAGATCGGTCGTCCGATCCCCCACTGCCCAAGCTGATAGTTAATAGTTAACACACTTGCAACATGAGACGATGTCGTGTCCAGTTTCCAACGCAGCTGGAGCAAATTGTGTTTTGAAATCGAACGCAGACAGTCTTCGCGCCGGTGCAGATCCTTCCAAAACGCCCAAAGAGAGACACAGACACGTAGACAGGGATAAGGCTCAACATGTCTACTAGGACAGATGGGAACAACCAAAGGAACAACCCGTTAATAAAATCACTGCTTCAACAATCGCACTAGTTTAGTTCTCATGGCTTTTAATGTGCTTCGTTCTGTGTAAGCAAAAGTTTTGCTTGCGACGCATACTCTGGCCGAGTTAATTGTATATCAGCAAAGCACTTTAATAATCAACTTCTTCAACAATTGCACTGGCCGAGTTCTCGCGCTTTTAACGCGCTTCATTCTCAGAGAGATTTATTCAAATCTCGCGGCGTTGTTACTCAAATAAATTGTGTTCTTTATTCGTTTCTCAAGCGCGGGTGAAGCTAAAATGAAACTAGCGAAGCAGCAATGATTTCTTAGGCGTTTCATACCGAATTAGAGCGTTTAAACTCTACAGACATTTTAACAAAACAAAACGTCGTCCATTTTTTTCTTTCAAAACATTCGAATCAGGAAGTCACACCTCCCTTGTAAGTGTCCGACCGCATTGCCGGTTTAAAATTCAAGGCAAATCAAACACTAGACGGATAAAGTTCTCGCGCTTTTAACGCGCTTCATTCTCAGAGGGATTCGTTCAAATCTCACACTGTAGAAATAATTGTTACGCAAATAAATATGTGTTCTTTATTCGTTTCTCAAACGCGGGTGAAGCTAAAATGAAACTAGCGATGCAGCAATAATTTCTTAGCCGTTTCTTTCCCAATCGTACGTTTAAACTCTAGAGACATTTTAACGAAATAAAACGTTGTCCATTTTTTTTCAAAACATTGGGGTCAGTAAATTGAGACGAAAGGAGTGAACAATCGATTGAAAGTCACACTTCCCTTGTA